>ML380938.1:1375-39151 GCA_005239525.1 Nicotiana knightiana | reverse complement strand
AATCTCCTCACCCCACACTTAAAATTGTGCATTGTCCCCAATGCGCACCTATGCATACAAGAGGGTAAAAAGAAACTCCCTGGTAGGCCAAAGGCCGAAGCACTAACATCTCATGGGGTACTCAGACTTCTCCCAGGCCTTGTCCTTCATGCAGATACCTCACATTTAGTTCCAACCATCTGATTTGCTATTGCATCCTTCCAGTGGCTTGCGTTCCATGCTCCTAAAAAAAAATTGACACTATAAAAATACACTAAAACACATGTAAAATAAAAGAAAGTAAATAAAGCAGTAAAGCTGGGTTGCCTCCCAACAAGCGCTTGATTTAACGTCGCGGCACGACGTGAATCACTTTCTGCCTCCACTTCGAACTTATGAATTGCACCCCCAATTTGGCATCAAGTTTTCGGTTATGCTCCATGGGTGGTGGAACAAATATAATTGGCCCAAGCAACCATTGTATTATTTTATACTTCTTGGCTTTTACATGAGGTATGTAGTCCTGTCTTTCTGGCACGAAAAATTCCAGAATGTAGGTATCTTGTTCCTCCTTCCTTGACTCCTTAATTGGCTCAGATGACTCTATTTCCATATCATCATCCAAACACAATGTGGAAAAATGTTTGGAGTGAGGACCAATGCGCTCAAACACATGAACTGCAGGACTTTCAACATCCTCAACCACAATAACACTAGAGTCGATTAAAGTTGTATCCTCAACGTCCCTGGTTGACTCTAGTACTACTTCTTCAACATCGACATCCTCAAATCCTAGTTGGTTAGAGTGCTGGGTTTCTACTTTGGACACCTCCATTGACACCTCAATTTTCATCTCTGATGTACACTGCTCCTGGCTACTATCCATACCGTTGGCATATTGATTATTAAAAGTTTCAACTAGTTGACTCGTTTGAGCCTCCAAGTTGCGAATTTTTTCATCGTGCCTTTGTACCCGCAGTTGTAACTCCCCAGTTTGTTCCAGAATGTATTTCATTATATCCTCGAGCCTTTTCCATTAATCATCACTGAGTTCTTTGTTTCTATTAACTTCACAAGGAAAATAAGACTCATCAAAGTACGGGGTTGGGGGAAGATAAGAAATATAAGCACAACCCTGAAAGTGACCATCTTGACCACCACACATATCACACACATTCCACACATAAGATTGAGTTGGTGCACATAACTCGCTCTCGGGAATATTTTGATAATTTTGCTCTGGGTGGTTTCCTCCATAATATGCATAATGAGGATCAAAAGTAGAATTACCAACATAACTCTCATAATTCCATGATGCCATGTTTTAACAAATAAAACTAAAATAAAGAAAATAAAGATCAAATACTAAAAAAAAAAAACTTCAAACTTAAAACCTAATAATAATATGTACCATTACAGCTACACTTGATAATACCGTTAATTCCCCGGCAATGGCGCAAAAATTTGATCACGCTCAACTATGTCTTATAGAAGACTAAGCGAGCGTTGCAAATATAATCCTGGGGTACTATGCCCAGAGTCGATCCCTCAGGGAATTGACGTATCAAGCAGGCTGTTTAAATTAGTAATCAGCTTTCACCTGATGTTTGTTAAATTACTAATATTAAAGATTAAAAGCAAAGATTAACTATACTAACGTATAAACAATTGTAATAAAATCTAAGGTTCTGGTTTCCCCCGCTGGTGAACTTACTTCTCGGATACTTCGTATAGCTTGATTAATCGTCTCTATCAATCATGAACGCTCTATCTACCATAAATCTCTCTCAAGTAATTATGATAATTTACTAGACGCACTCTCTCAAGTTACGCTAGCTAGATTGCATTACAGTTCACTTAGATTGCACCCGAAGTATCGTTATCTCTAATCCAACCTCTAAACCCTCGGTTATGACTTTCGTCTATACTCTGGGAGTGGTGTTGTTCAAACAATTACCTAAATATGCACTCTCTCTCAAGTAGATACATAATAAATAGGCACAGCTAATTGAGGGCCCTTCAATCAACTACAACAAGAACGTAGTTGAACAAATAGAGTTTAATCAACCAATCAAAGCTATATTAATATCACAATAAGTTTATTCCCCAACGGGTTCCACAAGAAATTAGCTAAACAAATTCATAAGAATAAAATCTAAAACAACTAGCATAATTAAACTACAAAGTAAGGAAGAAAATATGTACAAATTGATGTTTTGCCTTCGATTCACTCTAAACTCGAATCTCTGTGTATCCCTGTGAATCTCCCTTTGTAGTTGTGTTTTAGGAGTCTATTTATAGGTTTAGGGTGAACCCTAACCGTGTAGGAGACTTCTATTTCAATTAGAAAACACTTAAACCCGTCAAAACTCGATTTCTGGCCGAACTGGGGACCTGGCGTTTGGACCCAAACGCCTGGCTAACGCCAGGCCAGGGCTGGCGTTTCAGCCCAAACGCCTGGCTAACGCCAGGGTGGGGCTGGCGTTTCAGCCCAAACGCCTGGCTAACGCCAGGCAGGGTCAGTGTGTTTGGCTCTGTCGCCCGGCTATCGCCCGGGTGTCTCTTTTCGCGTATTTTTCGACGTATTTGCATCTTTTTAGCTCTGTTTGCATCTCCACTTCACCTACACATGAAATAAACTCCATTAAGCACATAACAAGTGTATTTTTATCATTAATGAGCATAAAATGTAAGGTATATCACATGTTAAACTATGCAATTTAGTCTCGCAGCACCTGCTATAGGACTTTTAAAGTGTTTAAAATACTTTTGTTTGAGAGGTGCAATTGCATGCTTATTTGTGGAGGTAAATGTGAGCCTTTAATTGTTCCTTTATATGACAATCTTATTTCTTTTGTTTGTCTATTAGATTTTCTCCTTTTAAGCACGTTAGGAGAGTCTAGAACTACCTTAACTAGAATTCCTAAAAACCTCCTGGACCGTAAGTATGGGACGAGTAATGCACGCATAGACTATGTCTAGTTAGAATCTCTTATATAACTACTAAGGGGAGGGTAATTGGGTAGTAAAGGATATGATGACATGTGCTCTAATGCCACGCGTAACACCTCTAATTGAGGAAACCTTACCAGGTATTGCATAGAAGTGATCCTATAGGCTAATAAACCTGGGACATCTTGATGCCTGTTTTTTTAATTTTATGTGTTTAAATTGCTTCATTTCCTCAATGAATAATTCACAAAATGAGTATGATAGGGACCCACCATTGTGGACCTCGAGGGGTGCCTAACACCTTTCCCTCGAGGTAATTTTGATCCCTTACCCAATCTCTGGTAATGTAAATCGGTTTCTAGGAGTTATTTGCATTAGGTGCCCTAATGCACCTTTAATCTGTTAGGTGGAGACTCTTCAATTTCCATACCCCTTTACCAAAAGGAAATGAGTTTTCCCAAAGAATGTCGAAACCCGAATTCCACGAAGGAAAAAAGGGGGTGCGACAACCTTCGCGAATTTTTGGCCTATTTCATCAATTTCTCATTCGGGTTGGAACTTGTGGGAGCAATTTGAAGAGGGAATTCAAGGGAATTTCGTGGAGGTAAGATTCCTGGACCTAAAACTCATTTCTATGGTGATATTTGGCTGATTAGACATGGAATTTATGGAAATTAGTGGTTGAAATTGGGGGTTTAGGGCTTGAAATTTGAGAGTATAAATTAGGGATTTTAGGGAACATTTGGAGTCCGATTTTGATGTATTTGGTAAGTATGAACTCGTGAGAGAGAAAGAATTATAGTTTTGTGATTGTTATCGGAATTCGAGAAGTGGGCCTGGGGGTTAGGTTTGTCAAATTCGGGATTATTTTAGGTAAGTTGGTTATTTTCGAGTGGACTTTGTTTCTTTAACATAGTTTGATGATATGAATCTCTTTTTGAATAGATTTGGGGCATGTTGAGGCTGAGTCTAGGGGCAAAGGCATCACAGAGTAGTTTTTCATCCGATTTGAGGTAAGTAACGATTTTAAATCCAGACCTGAGGGTATGAAACCCCGGTATTTCGTATCGCTTTGATAAATGAGGAGACGCGCATGCTAGGTGACGAGCGTGTGGGCGTGCACCGATAGGGATTGTGACTTGGTCTGTCCCGTAGAGACTACTAAGCGGCGCATTTGATTTGAAATCATATGATATCCGGTATTTTTGAGATTTATACTATATTATGGGCTGTATGCCATATTTGGGGCCTTGTGCCGACCTGTTTGGACCCTTAAGGGGTATTTTACTACTATTCTCACACTGTTTTGATAGAAGATATAAACTCAGTCATGATTTATACTTGTTTATCACTCTATTTTAAATAATAAAAGATATTTTGGGGCTGAGTCCCCATGATTTGTGATGAGTTTCCCGAGTGGCTTGTGAGGATGATGATTGAGTGAGGCAGAGAGTCAGATTTTGAGGATATATATGGATCGGGCTGCATGCCGCAGCGAGATATATGGATCGGGCTGCACGCCGCAATGAGATTTATGTGGATCAGGCTGCACGCCGCAATGAGATATTAGATCGGGTTGCACACCGCAGGGATAGAGCGCTTGGGATGTAGGAGCCCCTCCGGAGTCTATACACTCCTAGTGAGCGCATTTGACTATTTATGGATCGGGCTGCACGCCACAATGGTTACTATATGGATCAGGCTGCACGCCGCATCAATTATTATATGGTACATGTTGAGTGAGAGTGTTGACTGCGAGCATTGATTTATGTGAGTATAGTCATGAGTGACTGAGAGGCTTACCCGAGAGGATTTATTTGTGAGTGATACTATGCCTGAGGGGCTGATATTCTATGAAACTACTGTTTTCACTATTCTTTACACTGAGCCTCTAATGAAAACGTTGAACACATGTTTTATACGAGATTTTAAATTGAAAACTGGAGATTCTATGAAATATTCAGAATGTAGATTTCTGACTCAATTTAAATTATTTCCACTGTTGCTTATTATATAACTTTATATGATCTTCAAATGCTCATCACTACACTCAAGTCTTTAGTTATGGTTGTTACTTACTGAGTTGGGATACTCACATTACACCCTGCACCTTGTGTGCAGGTTCAGGTACCGGGGCAGAGCGATAGTTGATCTACCCCATTTGGAGCATTGTTCGGAGATTGTGAGGTAGTTGCTCGGCGTCCGCAACCTGCCCTTTCTCCTTCCTACTCTGTCGTTTTACTTTACTTCCCAGACTTGTTGTAGTAAAGAATTAGTATCAGACTGTATTACTTCTTAGATGCTAATGTCGGTTGACTCCAGATGTTGGGGCTGTGTTTAGATGTTCTAATCACTTTTATTGTTTTGAAATGCTTCAAAGTGGAAATTATTATGATATATCGGATAATTTATGTATTAAATGGAAAACCCTTATGTTATTTTCAGTAAATTGGCTAGCCTAGTATCATAATAGGCGCCATTATGGCCAGTTTAGATTTGGGTCGTGACATTATAATACATGAGATATATTCAGATATGAGTCGGGGTAGTTAAAGGTACCGTATGAATGTTACGGGAATAAACGAAAGTGCCACTAAAAGACAGTCAAAATATCAGTTCAGAAGCACCCCTACAAGCATAGGGGTGTGGAGGTTAGTAACTTTGGATAATTATATGCAAGGAAGGACATCAAAAGGTCCATCGAGTATAGGATGTAATAGGCTCACACTTTTACAAGAGTCAGAGGGTCCTCCCTAAGTACTACAACAAAAAAATTATCTGAGGAAACAAGGAAGAAGGCTTCAACCTAAGCTCAGTGACCTAAAGAGTAAATGGTCATCTAAAAATAGTCTCACTACAACATCGTAAGCACTCCAAAAGAAAGTGGCACCTACCGTGGCTAATGAACGGGAAGTAAAATCAAAAGTAATATTCGAGATCATATGAGTTGCACAAAAACTTCGGTATGCGTGGGAACTAAGATAAGCTAAGTATGCACGCAATAAGGGGGCAAAAAGACCAAAAAAAGTAATAGCTTACGTTTGAAGAAAGCTTAGATGGTGTGTACGGCTAAAATCGGGAAGACCAATTTTATATTTGTTACGGCTTTAGGGAACCTGTTCGCATAAGGATCATAGTATGGACCGAGGCCTAACCTCGAGCATTCCTTATTCTCAACCTCGAGGCAGTACGGTTTCAGGATTGACGCAGGCGAACGACACGAGGACTGAACTAGATAGCTCTGTAACAAAGTACGAGTCCGTACTTAAATAATTAATAGATGTACATGTCACAAATCTTTGTAAAAATGATAGTGTACTATGTTAGAATTCCCCTCCTTTATAAAGGGTACCCTTTTTTTTTTTGGCAGACACAATATTCAATTGAAGGAACAAGAACATTCTCTGCTTCATTATTAAAACACTCCCTATTGTCTCTCTTTTAGCTCAGTTACTTGCATTTACTGTATTTCATTAATTGCTCTTCATTTATAACTCATTACTGATCATAAATAGCATACTTCAAAGCCTATAAAGATGTTATCTCTTCATCGATCGCCCAACGGTAGCCCCGAGCCTCGATATCAAGGACCCCCCGAGGCCAACATCGAACACCCGATTTGAGGCCTCTCGGTTTTCTTGCTCTCGATTTCATACTGCTTTTACTCTACCTGCTTTAATCGTACTTAGCATCAACTGCCTAAAATCTAGCATTAAAATAAATCGCATATTTTTAGAACCACATAATCAAATACAATTGTTATTACCATTTTCTCGGTAAATAGATGGAACAAAAATAATTATTCGATTAATGATCTAGAGTTATTTATGTTACGAACACACTTAAGAGTTTGGAGTTTTATACATGCAACATATACAACCGTGGAAGATTCCAATATAAGTTAAAAGAGAGAATTGAGCCCAGGTCATAGACGAAGGATTGAATTGTTAAAGGATTGTATCATGGATATTCCATAGTACCCATGAAAGGGTAAAAGTAATAACTAACACCATGAGCCGCTGATTGGAAAATAGCTTAAGCCTACATAAAGGTTGATCGGAGGAAAAAGGAAACTAAAGAGTTGCATCAACTAAGTACATCAGGAGTTTGATTATTGAACCCAGAAAATTATGGACATAGTAGTCGAGAACATTGCAGGATAACTCTTAATATCAGAGGTACAAGAGAGACAATACAGTAGCCATATTTTGTAATGCCTCTACGATAAAGCCAATTAGAAGTGTACCAGCCTCATAAGAAGTCATTATGAAGCTCTCACTGAATCACTTAAAGAGATGCAATTGTTATAATAGAAGTTAAAATTGTGGATGTGAATTATACCTATATGGAAGAGAGCTCATAAGAGAGATAGAATATCTGATGTGAGATTATAAGGTAAGTAAGTTAAGGGTGAATAATGTACGAGATACTCAAATATAGAAGGTTGTAAATAGTCCGTACTTCGGAAAAATGGCTATAGGCGCTGGGATTCAGTATTCAGGAAAAATAACGGCATCGTCAGTGGCATATCTTCCAACCTATGGTTTCTAATGATCGAGAGGTCTAGTTAAGAAAGTAAAGGAGAGTTAAAAACGATGCGATGTCTCGCTTGATGTTCCAGAATAACACAAGGAAATCTATGGTACAAGAAAGTTGAAGGAAGGTTGCGAGTAATATAAATAGATATGTGTAGTTCACAAGCTAAACTATGGTAAAGAGACAAGGTTTTAGGAAGACAAGAGTAAGGATAAGAAAAGGAAAGTGTGAAGGTGACGAGAAGGGATAAGTCCTCGGGATTCAGACCATGTGAATAAGAATTATAGCAAGCTCAGTATAGCCTGAATATACTCAAAAGAGTCTAAGACTAGTAGAATTTAAAAGAGATGTAATGCTACCCTGGTAAAAGAATAAGGGTGTAATTGTGATAGATAAAGGATGACATTTGGGCCTTTGATTGAGTAATGATTTGATGAATGGTACATTATTGAATTACCCTCGGAAGGAGAATCACATTGGGATGCTATAAAATATGGTTATTAAAATAGTGTCGCCCCTAGGTGGATTCGGCAAGACACTTAAGATATTCCCTGATGAGACGTAAGCCCTAGTGACATTGTACTATGTAAGAAGTTTCAAGTTATCAGTGGTGGATTTTAGATCAACATTGAGGTGAATCAACAATGGATAAATAAAAGTTACAAAGTATGAGATTGGTCCATCAGTCTTAAGATGAACAGTAATGAAGAAACATTAAAGGACTTAGATTTATACATATAGGATAAACAACGAGAATAACTTGGGGTTTTGTGGTAGGCCTCTGTAACGATAAATCAAATTAAGAGTTATGGTATAGTATGACCTAACTAGATATAGTAAAGTCACACGGATGGTTAACCGGGGCTATGAAACAAGACCTAGCAATAGTCGTATGTTTGACAAGTACCGAGCAAAGAACTTCAGTGTACCTATAGATGCCCAAAGGGACATCTTGCCAAGTTCTGTATTTGTCCTCAACGTGAGGCCTAGAGATTGGCTAAAATCTAAAAGGAAGAGTCGCATAGGCACACATACAAGGAAAAAGTCGTACATGCTGCATGACATAACATAGCAATAGTTTTGAGATTTGAAGGATTTCGACCACAAGTCATGGTATGAGAAAGAGGCCTAAAGGGGGAATTCCTTGGCCTTTGGATTTATTCACAGAATAGTTGTGGGGATGGAAAGAATAGTACTAAAGTATTCAAAAGACATAGGTTATGAAAATGATAAGTGCATCAGTCAACATTCTAGGACGAATGTTCCAAAGGGGGGAATGATATCACGCCCCATGTTTTCGTACGTGAAAGTACGTCGTAAGTAAATTGATGGAAGCTCAGAAAATGAGATGTTACATCCCGCATTTTCGTACGCTAAAGTTTCATCATAATCTAATCGATCCGTGATCGAGAATGAGGTTATTTTGAGATTATAAGCATTATGCTATTTCAAACATGTGATGAGTAAATTCGTGAAGGAGAAAGGGTAAGCAAATCGAAGGAAATGAGTTTCGTCGAAGTTTGGAAATTTTGGATAAAATACGGCCCGAGCTAAAATACTCTGTATTTATGGACTAGTACCATACAAGATACCACATGGCCATGATAGTAAGGTGTATAAGGTGTGTTAAAAGTGAGTAGTATTATAAGTAATTTGAGATAATTCTTGATAATGTGGATAATCGGGTAATTATTGATTTTAGTGGGAGATTAATAATTAGTGAATAATTAATAAGGATCTTGGATTGGATAAGCCTAAGAGACAAAAATGTGGCAGAAAATAAAGACTAAATAATGACTAAGCAAGTCTTGAAAGCCAGGTGGAAAGATTTGAGGATTGTTTGGCCAAGTAATCCAAAAAGTGGGGCCCAACCATTTTGATAAAGATATAGCCTCCCTATATCATTAGATGCAACATGGAAATTCTTGGCAACGTGATGGACTGAACTCAAAGAATTCGCTCTAGACTTCATAATGCAATAAAGCATGAAATTTGCAATTAAAACGGAGTAGGGTACAATCTTTCTCAAGAATATCAGACGGATTTTTTCCTACTCCGATCGTGCCATTACATGTTTTCGCAATTGACGTGTGTTAGAGGGATTTTCAAGAGAATCGACGCAGGTATGTTAAGGCTATACCTTCTTTCATTTTGGAATGATCTATACGATACAAATGAAACGAGTAAATGTACAACTTCCATAAATGACTCTATTCATAGAAGTATTAGAGGTGTCTATGCTCTTGAATTCCCATATGTCTTATTATTCTATCGTCTGTTCATGGGTCTCAAGAAATACATAAGATGATAAAGTTTGTTTCATGATATTAATCAGAGGTATAATTGTCTTATGACATTCCGAGAGATTTTATTGACGTACTTTTTATGCATTGCATTCATTTATACAGGTATATTGACCCATGACCAGACGTCATTATATGTGCGTATATATATATGTGTGTGTTTGTGTGTATATATATATATGGGAAAAGGTTACGGCCTTATATACACACCACCACCTCGTCAGTTGGTATACATTGATGACTTACCCACAGTGGCTGAGATGATATGATGGGATGCCCTCGGAGGCTTGATTATGTTATTGACACATGTACATATGCACGACATGACATTCATACGCATATGCATGACACTATAAATATTTTATGATTTACAGAGTTATACAGACTTACAGGTTGAGTCACTTACTCTATATTTCTTTCATCTCTTTTATATATTTATTTATGTGCCTTATATACTCGGTACATTATTCATACTGACGTCCATTTGCCTGGGGACGCTGCGTTTCATGCCTGCAGGTCCCGATAGACATGCCGAGCGTCCTCCAAGTAGGCTATAAGCTCAGTGGAGGATGTTAGTGCACTCCATTTTCTCCGGAGTTGCTTGTTTGGTTAATATGATTTAGTCGTGTATTGTTTAATATGGCGGGGCCCTGTCCCGACCTTTATGATATTTATCTACTCTTAGAGGCTTGTAGACATATGTCATGTGCGTAAAAGATTGTATGGCCTTGTCGGCCTATGTTTAGTGTACGAGTGATCATTTTTGTCTTATAGGCCCCTATGTCTTATGTATAAGTTGGCATTATAGGTTTTGTTCTAGCTATCCTACGGTAGCCCTTCTGCCTCATTTACCTGTGATAGCATGATATGAAAAGATACATTATGTTGGTACTCAATTTATTAAGATACTAGGTGCCCGTCGCGGCCCATCAGTTTGGGTCGTGACAGAAGGGGTCCGGGCAGGGTATTTAAAGCCACCCACGGGTAATATAATTAGACAATCTATCATAACATAGAAATTAACTAAAATGAGGCCGAGTAAGAGGCCATGATTGTAGGTCTCGAGTTGGCTAAAAGATTTGGAGTAGAGGTCATCGAGGCCAAATGTGATTCCCTACTCGTGGTAAACCAAGTCATCAGACAACGAATGAAGAGGTACTTGGACAAGCTACAGGTAACTCTACTTCGGTTTAAAGAGTGGACCTTACAACATATACCTCGAGAACAGAACAACGAGGCCAACACCCTTGCAAACTTGGGGTCATCGGTTGAAGATGATGAACTTAAATCGGGGATTGTCGTACAACTCTCGAGATCAGTGATAGAAGCAGGCCACGCCGAAATAAACTCTAAACGTCTGACCCAGGATTGGAGAAACAAGTATATATAATACCTAAAGTACGGGAAGCTCCCATCAGATCCAAAGGAGTCGAGAACTCTATGAACAGAGGTAGCAGGGTTCACTTTGTCACAAGATGGAAAGTTGTATAGGAGGATGTTTGATGGACCATTGGCTATATTTTTGGGACTAGGAGATATTGACTACGTCCTACGGGAGATTCACGAAGGCACTCATGGAAATCATTCAAGTGCCGAATCATTAGTTCACAAAGTTATCAAAGCAGGGTACTACTGGGTCGATATGGATACAAAAGAGTTCGTTCGAAAGTGCGATAAATGTCAAAGGTAATGCGCCAATGATTCAATAGCCAGGGGAACGGCTCCACTCGGTCTTATCCCCTTGGCCGTTCATGAAATATGAGATGGATATCGTCGGCCCTATCCCCTCGGCCCCAGGTAAAGCGTAATTTATTATATTTATGACTGACTATTTTCCTAAGTTGGTTGAAGCATCGACTTTTGAGAAAGTCAGAGAAAAGGAAGTCACAAACATCATTGGGACCACATTATATGTCGATTCGAGATGCCTGCCGAGATTGTGTGTGATAATGAAAAGCAATTCATCGGCAACAACGTGACTAATTTTCTCGTGGATCACAAGATCAAAAGAATTTTATCGACACCTTATCATCCCAATGGGAACGGACAAGGCGAATCGATCAAAAAGACTATTATCCAAAATCTTAAGAAGAGACTGACCGACGCCAAAGGACAGTGGAGAGAAATACTACCCGAGGTTTTTTGGGCGTACCGCACAACATCGAAGGCTAGTACGGGGACAACACTATTCTCTTTAGTCTAGCTCTTATCCTGATCGAGGTCGGAGAACCTAGTCTCAGGTTACGATATGCAATAGAAGAATAAAATCACAAGGCCATGAATACAAGCCTAGAATTTTTGGACGAAAGACACGAGGCTTCCCTCATTCGATTAGTTGCATAAAAACAGCGGATCAAAATTGCGGACTTGGTGCTCAGACAAGTCACCCTCAACACTCGATATTCGAATGAAGGAAAACTGGGTCCAAATTGGGAGAGACCGTATCAGGTCCTCGACATCATTGGAAAAGGATCATACAAGCTCGACACGATGAACGGCGAATAATTACTGAACAATTGGAAAGTATCGCTCCCGGGTCAGGAAGCCCTCCCCCTTTTTGTTTGTGGTTGTTGTGTGTGTGGTTTTCAGGTACTAATTACGGCGGACGAGGCAAGCTTGCAGTGTGGGGAAGTGAAGAGCGAAGCAACACCGGCCGGGACGTGCAAGAGTTGGCAGGAGTCGACCTAGGGTGCATCAAAGCTTACTTTCAAGTTTTTTCCATCTGGAGTTGGTACCTCCCGCCCTCTTGTCTACCCTGTAAATAAGTTTATTTGTGGTTATCTAGCTAGCATCCTTTTACGTATTCTGCTAGAGTTCATTTGTGCACCACTCTTTCTCGTAGTCAGTTGGAGGTATAGTGGCCGCGGTAGGGGGATGGTAGTGTAAGGTCATGTTCTCGAGGGGGGGTGAGCACGGGGGTGGGGAGCGGTTCTGTGGGTAAGAAAGGGATAGCGGGTGTGCGAAGATTGAGGATTGGGTCGTGGAACATAGGCACTCTGACGGGTAAGTCCATTGAGTTGGCGAAGATTCTTAAGAAGAGGAGGGTCAACATAGCTTCTGTGCAGGACACTAGGTGGGTAGGGTCGAAGGCGAGGAATGTAGACGGATTTAAGATGTGGTATTCTGGGGTTGTCAGGGGTAAGAATGGAGTGGGAATCTTGGTGGATAGGGATCTTAGGGAGTCCGTGGTTGAGGTTAGGCGAGTGAATGATAGGTTAATGTCTATTAAGTTGGTAATTGGTGGATGCGTCCTCAATGTTATCAGCGCTTACGCGCCGCAAGTAGGTCGAGATGAGGAGGTTAAGAGGCGCTTTTGGGAGGGATTGGACGAGATAGTGAGTAGTATTCCCCATTCTGAGAAGTTAGTTACTGGAGGGGACTTTAATGGTCATATTGGGGCTACTGCTGGTGGCTATGGTGAGGTACATGGTGGCTTTGGCCTTGGAGTTCGGAATGGAGGAGGCACCTCGCTACTTGATTTCGCCAGGGCTTTGAGCTTCTGATTGTGAACTCGTCATTCCCAAAAAAGCAGGATCATTTGGTTACTTTCAAAAGTTGGGTGGTGAGGACTCAGATTGATTACCTCCTCCTCAGAAGGAGCGACATAGGGTTGTGTAAGGATTGCAAGGTTATTCCAGGAGAGTCCCTATCGACTCAACATAGACTCCTAGTGATGGATGTTGGTCTCTAGGTAAAGAGGAAGAGGAGGCGTGCTCGGGGCCGACCGTGGATTAGATGGGGAGCTTTGACTAAGGAGAAAGCCCAGGAGTTGGAGAGGAGGTTAGTTGATAGTGGATCATGGAGAAGTTCTAGGGATGCAGACGCAATGTGGTTAGAGACGAAAATCTTGATTAGGGAGGCATCGCGGGATGTGCTTGGGTTAGCAAAGGGATATTCAGGCAGACATCAAGGTGATTGGTGGTGGAATGATGTAGTCCAGGGAAAAATGGAGGCGAAGAAGGTGGCATTTGCTAAGTTGGTAGGGAGCACAAGCGAGAAGGAAATGAGAGTGAACAGGGAGAGTTACATGGTGGCGAGGAAGGAAGCGAAGTTGGCAGTCACGGAAGCCAAAAATGCGGCGTTTGGTCGTATGTACGAGGAATTGTGGGAGAAAGGCAGGGACAGGATGTTATTCCGGTTGGCTAAAGTGAGGGAGATGAAGGCTCGGGATCTAAAGCAAGTTAGGTGCATCAAGGACGAGGGTGGTAGAGTTCTGATGAGGGGGTCTCAAGTTAAGCAGAGGTGGCAGTCGTACTTTTGAGACCTGCTTAACGAGGAGGGGGATCGGGACATAGAGCTAGGGGAGCTGGGGCATTCGGAGAGTCATCGAGACCTTGGGTACTACAGGCGCATTAGGGTGGAGGAGGTCCTAGGGACTTTGAGTAGGATGAGTAGGGGTCGAGCGACTGGGCCAGACAAAATTCTGGTAGAGTTTTAGAAATACGTGGGTAGGACAGGAGTGGAGTTGCTGTCTAGGTTGTTCTATGTGATCTTCAGGACTAAGAGGATGCTGGAGGAGTGGAGGTGGAGCACAGTGGTGCCCTTGTATAAGAACAAAGGGGATATCCAGTGTTGTAACAACTATAGGGGTATCAAACTACTTAGTCACACCATGAATGTCTACGAGCGGGTGATTGAGGAGAGGGTGAAGGAGACGACGTCTATATCCGAGAACTAGTTTTGTTTCATGTCGGGACGATCCACTACAGAAGCTATCCACCTTGTAAGGATATTGGTAGAACAATTCAGGGATAAGAAGAAGGACCTGCACATGGTGTTTTTTGACTTGGAGAAGGCGTATAACAAGGTCCCGAGGGAGGGGCTATGGAGGTTCCTGGAGGCGAAGAGCATGTCAAAAGCCTACATCAGAGTGATCAAGGACATGTATGATGGAGCTAAGACTAGGGTTAGGACGCTGGGTGGCGACTCAGACCAGTTCCCGATGGTTATGGGGCTTCATCAAGGATCTGCGCTTAGCCCTTTCTTATTTGCCTTGGTGATGGATGCACTAACATGCCATATTCAAGGGGATGTGCCATGGTGTATGTTATTTGCTGATGACATAGTCTTGATAGACGAGACGAGGGTCGGTGTTAACAAGAGGTTGGAGACCTAGAGACATACTCTCGTGTCTAAGGGTTTTAAATTAAGCAGGTCTAAGACAGAATACCTGGAGTTTAAGTTTAGCATCGAGTCAAGCGAAGTAGGCATGGACGTGAAGCTTTGATCTCAGGTCATCTCCAAGAGGGACATTTTCAAATATCTTGGGTCGATGATTCAGGGGGACGGAGAGATCGACGAGGATGTCACTCATCGTATAGGGGCGGGGTGGACGAAATGGAGGCTTGTATCAGGAGTCTTGTGTGACAAGAAAGTGCCACAGAGACTCAAGGGGAAGTTTTCTAGAGCTGTAGTAAGACCTGCCATGTTGTATGGGGTAGAGTGATTGCTGGTTAAGAACTCTCATGTTAAGAGGGTGAAGGTTGCAGAGATCACTACAAGAAATTGAATTTTTAGCGGCAACATATAGTGGCGACCAAAAATGTTTTACAAGTCACTTGATCTCATAAGAACCTTCGGTATTGTCACGCGGATGAATTGAATTTACCAACATACATGTGGTTTACAAATTATGTAAGTCTAGGTTTTAGTGGAAAATAGAAAGATATATATGGTCTTTTCCATGATTGAGCTCTGCCAATTGGAGGAGTACATTTTACTTGGTTTTAGTGGCACTCAAGGGTGTGGCCTAGTAGTTAATGTAGTGAGTGGAACCTTGGAGATCGGGGTAATATGTTGATTTCTTCCCAGAAACTTCAGCAAAATTTCTCCAAGATTTCAGCTGCATAGTACATGAATTTGTAACGCTGTTGGGCGCTGGCAC
Organism: Nicotiana knightiana; assembly: GCA_005239525.1. Classification (NCBI taxonomy): domain Eukaryota; kingdom Viridiplantae; phylum Streptophyta; class Magnoliopsida; order Solanales; family Solanaceae; genus Nicotiana; species Nicotiana knightiana. Next base: position 23,497 of record ML380938.1, on the reverse strand, counting down.
AATTGCTTGTTGCTGATTTTATAATGAGATGAACTCACAACTTCTTTTATTAGGGTTAAAACATAACTAAGTAGATAAAGCTCTCCTCTCTCTAATAGTATAAGCATTAGACCAAGGGGTCAGTACAACCATACAGCTGATTGTTTCTTTATTTTCAGTGTCATTATCTATTATGTCCTACCCATGGTCATGGAATCAATAGTCAACAGTTGTACAATTGAAGTAAATGCATGACACTAGTGGACTTCATTAATTAGCTTATTGAGTTCCTTGTTTCCTCAATTGTCAAGGTGATCTGCACCTCATTGTTTCTTTCTTTTGATCTGTTTAGATACTGCTGCATAAATCTGGGCAGCCAATTGTTCCATTGTCTCTCAGTTGTGTTGCTTCCTTTCTCGTTGTATCAAGGTTTGTCACGCTATAAGTTCCTTGTACTCTGTATGCTTTCCATTGTTGTTGTGTGCTTTTCTTTACGTGTCTCTCCTCTTATATCTTTGAGGTATTAAGAAGCATCTGCTCAATGAGAACTAATTCCTCAAGATATACTGAATCATACTTCATAGAGGCATTGTCCAACATTATTTCGAGTGCTATCTGCGCAAATGCATAATATATTGTTAATAGACAACTTAATTCCTACTAAAAGACATCGAGCTTAGCTTCCTGGAAGCTCAAGCTCAGGAACACTCAAAGTGTTTTGCTGCTACTAGTTATGAAGTTGGAAAGTGATAAAGGAAGATATATGAGAATTATATCAAAGACTTCAAAAATACTACTACTAAATTGATGTCACTCTTTAAATTGCAACTAATCCTTTTTCCTTTTATGTTTCTGGTTATAGATCATGAGTAGTTGACAAGTCTTGGTCATTCTAATTGGCTTTAGAAAATTTCCAGGAAATTGCCCAATTGACCCCATCAGAAGTTTGAATTACAGGACATTCCAATTAATAAGATATCACATTTATCTTCATCTTAATCTGAATCTGAATTTGTATCCCATCATTTGTAATCTAGTAGATGGCTTGCGAACTTCAGATCTAGAGCTGAAGTTGTTGTCTTGTAACTAGAGAACTTCAGCATACGGGGCTGAAGTTCTCCAGTTATAAAAACAAAAACTTCAGCATACGGGGCTGAAGTTCTGTCTTTGTAACTGGGGAACTTTAGCATACGGGGCTGAAGTTCCCCAGTTATAAAGACAAGAACTTCAATATACGAGGCTGAAGTTCCCCAGTTACACTGGGGAACTAGAGCTGAAGTTTTGTCTTTGTAACTGGGGAACTTCAGCATACGGGGCTGAAGTTCCCCAGCTATAAAGACAAAAACTTTAGCATACGGGGCTGAAGTTCCCCAGTGTAATTAGGGAACTTGAGCCCCGTATGCTGAATTTTTGTCTTTGTAACTGGGGAACTTCAGCATACGGGGCTGAAGTTCACCAGTTATAAAGACAAAACTTCAGCATAATGGGCTGAAGTTCCCCAGTTTACAAAGACAAAACTTCAGCTCTAGCGCTGAAGTTCTCTAGAGCTAAAGTTTTGTCTTTGTAATTGTCTTTATAACTTAGGAACTTCAGCTCTAAAGCTGAAGTCTTTGTAATTGTCTTCTATCCAGTCTTTGTGACTGAGGGGGCCGCATAAAATATTTACAGGGGTCCTCCCTGTATGAACTTATATATATATAATATATATACAATATTTTTACCGAGGCCAACGGGTGCCGGTGACCCCCACCCCCTAACGTAGGTCCGCCCCTACTTTTAATGCATTTTTTTTGAAGTGAATACATCAATTATTTTAGTTCATTCCTTTATGCAAATTTAACATTGCCCAAAGCTCACACTCATTTCTGCCCGATCTCTTTCTGAAATTTGGTGTTGTCTTTCCATGATCTCCATCTTGTGTTGCCATATTATCTAATCGCATTAATATATACACTCAAATTGTAAATGATTAAGAAATCAGATATGTTCACAATTATGTTCACAACTAAAAGTTGTAAATGATTAAAGAATATTAGCAATTCTGTAGTTGGACTTTGAAATGCTTGTTGATACTATAGGATTAGATGCTATGCTTATAACAAACTATTCAAATTTGTCTTCTTTCATTGGACTTTTCAATTGTTTATTTCTCTGTTAATTTGTTCACCATACATTTACTCCAGCATCTGATGCATCACCGGCTACATTAAGTGTTATTTGCAGATTTTTAAACTGTCCACTGCCATTATAGAACATTGGCTTTCAACATACGTGATCCATTATTGATATGTTGATGAGAGTATTTGATGCTTCTTTTTCCTGACATTACTCCTATTATTTTTGGTTAAACATGTCTAATATACTATATATCTGGCTTTATGATCTGCGATGTTTCTGTACTCTTCCTTCTTTCTTGACTATTCTTCTTCTTTTTTTCTTGAATTTTGGTTCCTTTTTGGAAATTCTTCTCCTCACATCTTTTGTGAGGCACATAATATGTTTGATAAAATACCTTATTTTATGAGACACATTTTTTCAATAGAGTTTGGATAGTACTACTATCGCCTACAACATTTGGACTACAGAGAGTTGTAAGCGATGTTATTTCACTTAAGACAATTGCTAGAAGTACTGATGCAAACAAGATGTCAAATACTTAAATCTTGGAATTGTAGTTGTTAAGTCTGAAGCATACATGTTAAGTATAAGGTCAACATTTGTGTCCAACATACTACAGAAGGAAAGTCACAATTGGGAAGTTTGTTTTCGCAACTTGACCATTCATCAAGATTGCTGCTTCATCATATGCTCTTGCTGCTTCCTCTGTTGTCTCAAATATTCCCAGCCATATCCTTTTCTTCCTATAAGCAGACTTGGTCTCTTAGAATAGAATAAGATCATGTATACAATGATTTGGAAATTCAAGAAACGTTAAATTGTAGAAAATCTTTAAAATAGAGGGGAAAGTTGGCATTTTTATTGCACTAGTAAAGATACAGTGCAGCAGCATTTTCATCTCTCGGAGGAAATACTCAAAGCAAAAGAATGTGGGAAAGTTACAAGTAGTTGTGCTTAAGATATATACATTTTGCATGTACTTATAGTTTTTTCACCTTGATGTTATCTTCATGTTCTAACAATGTGATCTTGTATTTTTCTTTTCTTTAATAATAGGGACAAGGTTCTTAAACAGTGGTGACAATGAAGGAGAAGCTTGAAGCTAAGGTACTCAATATTTTGCTTTTTGGTTATATGTAAATGCGTACAATGACAATGAAGTATTACGTAGTATATATGCGGAGGAACTTGAAGCTAAGGCACTCAATATTTTTCTGTTTGGTTATATGTATATGCGTACAATGAAATGGAAGTATTTAGTATTTGGTTTAGGAAATTCTTTTTGTGTTTATTAAATACTACTGGATGATCTTAAACTTATATATTAATATTAATATATAATGTTTCAGATGGTAGATTAATATTAATACTAGAGTAAACTATTTAGTAGCGTTATTAGAGTTGCCACTAATGGCTTATCATTTTTGTGGCAACTAAGTCGCCACTAAATGTGAATCTTCAGTAGCGGTATTAGAGTTGCCACAGATGGTTAATCATTTTGTGGCAACTAAGTCGCCACTAAATGTCACTTTACAGTAGCGCTATTAGAGTTTTCACTGATGATTAATAGTTTTTGTGGCGACTAAGTCATCACTATATGTCATTCAACAGTAGCGCTATTAGAGTTGCCACTAATGATTAATAGTTTTTGTGGCGACTAAGTCACCACTAAATGTTACTCTATAGTAGCGACTTCAATAAAATCAGCTTGGTGGAACTCTTTCTTGTGGCGAGTTACATTTAGTTTTTGTAGCGACCACATCGCTACAAAATGTATACATTCTGTGGCGACCTCATGTTATCACCACTAATAACATTCAGTAATGGAAGTACTTGCAGCAGTACAATAGTCGCTACTGTAAACATTTAGTGGCGACTATCAATGATTTTGTGGCGACTTTGGTCGTCACTAAAAGACAGATTTCTTGTAGTGGATGAGGATGCTCAAGTGGATGTACGCGCTCACCAGGTTAGATAAGATTAGGAATGAAGTTAGTCGGGAGAAGGTCGGGGTGGCCCCGGTGGATGAGAAGATGCGGGAAGCGAGGCTTAGATGGTTCGGGCACGTGCAGAGGAGAAGCCCTGATGCCCTGGTGAGGAGTTATGAGCGGCTGGCGCTGGTTGGAGGGAGGCTTAAGAAGTATTGGGAAGAGGTGATTAGGAAAGATATGGAAAGAATGCGGATTTTCGAGGACATGGCCCTTGATAGGAAGGTTTGGAGGTCTAGTATCAGGGTTGTAGGATAGGGTTTTCTAGAACTTTTTGTACATCATTCCCGGGGCGAGGTGGGGTTTGGTAGGTTTCTCCATAGATGACTTGCGTATTGTATTGTGCCCCCTGATTGTAGTTGTTGGTCGATATTATTGCATGTCATTTAATTTATGCTCTCATGTTTAGATAATTATTTATGCGATTTCTGCTGGATTTACTAATGCTCTTTTCTGTTCTTTTCTTGTTTATTTCCATGAGCTGAGGGTTGATTGGAAACAGTCTCTCTGCCCTTTCGGGTAGGGGTAAAGCATGTGTACGTATTACCCTCCCCACACCCCACTTTGTGGGACTATACTAGGTAGTTGTTGTTGTTGTTGTAATTGGAATGTATCACTCCTAAAATGATACTACTTATAAGGTACGACCCTTCCATTTTCATTTATATTTCAAACTAACCATTGTAGGTGTCCGACCAGGAACGATGATGGATTCTTCAATACGAAGTCTTTAGGTCTGAAAGCACGTGTTGCAATCTTTTTTCCCTTAGACTGGTTTTGTCCCAACTGGGTTTTGCGGAGAGGTTCTTAACAAGGCAACCATTGGTCGTGCTAACTTAGAACAATTCAATAGTATCTGAGGCTTCTTTACAATCTAACTCGAACATTGGGGGGCATTACCCTCGAATGACAACTTTGTTGCAAGGAATAACTTCGTGACAGCGAAGTCTCGATCGGTACATTTTGTAAGATCCAAACGGTTGAATGAACCGTGCATATATAGTTTGCTCGAGCCCTGACATAAAACATGTACGCATGTATAATCATCTATGGAGAGGAGTATTTTTCCTTGCCGATATCTCATGCCTTAGAAAACTTTTCTACTTTGAAATTTCATACTCTTGACCTATTGTGTAAACAGGCTTAAGGGCCGATCATAACTGAAGTTCGAACAACTAACCCTACATTTGGGGAATGCCGTACAAAAACAGACAAGATTGAATAATTAAAACTTTGAGATCATAACATCATAAATGCAACTCTCAGTTTTTTAGGCCATGACCACCCACTCGGGGACTGACACTTCGGGCAAGCTCGAAGTGAAATGGGAAAATAATCCCAAGAGGCATGTCCCGAATTTAAAAAGCTACGACCACACTAACACTATTCGGAGATGTCTAAATTCCGTAATAAAAAAAGCCTTCAAATATTTTCATCAATCGGCAAAATCATAAAGGGCTTCGATAATATCAAGCCTTGAAAACTCTAATGAGTAAACAATCGTTCAAAATCTCGAACAATTCCTTATTTCATGCTAAGTCAGTACATATTTTTACAAATACAAATGATTTAACACTTTTCAAGCAGAAAAGGGGAGAAAGCCATAAACAATTCTATTTACAAAGGCCATATCGACCTAATACAAAAGCCTAAGGGCTATTTTTTGCTTTTGAGTTCGAGAGATCGTCCTCACTCAAATAAAACCTAAGGGTTACCTTACTTCTAGTTAGAGCAAGCACTCACTTGATCGTGAAAACTATAATAGTTCGGCTTAGGTCAACTTGCCTAAACCTCGAACATATGAATACAATTTCATAAGGCATAAATGAAGCAAAAATTTCATAAGGTAGAGATGAAGTAAAAATGTCACAATACAAGACAGAAAGGAAAAAAGATCTTTATATATATCAAAAAGTTATTTACAAGGGTGATCACGCCAAACTATTCCTTATAAAAAGGACAAAGTTGTCGCTGCAAATATAATCCGGTTTAAATCCGGAGTCGAATCCGCAGGGAACTAACCTATTTATAACAACTCTTAGTAATGCTAATTTCAAGCTTAACTAATTTCCGAATGCAAGATTTTTAACAATAAATAGTGGGATTTATTTAAGTAAGGTAAAATGATAATAAACTAACAATAATAAAAAATAAAGATGAATTCAAGGGTAGAAAGATATAGGGTATTGATTTCCCCAATTGCCGGATTAGTTCTTAACTCTTTAGCTATAATCTCGCTGTAATACTCTATGAGGATATTGATTTCTGGGCTACCGTAATTATCTCTCAATCAATTATGATAATTTACTAGAATCATTCTGACGAAATACTCTAGCTAACAATTTATGCAACTTAAAATTATCCCACCAAAGCTTCGTCATATCTATACCCACTTTTAAATTCAAGTAATTAATCTCTTCAATTACTCTAAAGTGGTGTTGTTCACCAACAATCTAATCCAATATTCTTTCTCAAGCAAGGCGAGGCAATTAAACACGATTAATCAAGGGCCCATTCAATTAATCACAATACAAAACGTAGTTGAACAATCATAGAACAAAATCGACTCGATTATATCAAAATAAAGTTAAAACTTCATCCAACAATTGGTTCCGTCAACCCTATATTGAATGTTTAGCTACTCATACTAAAACAAAACAATGCAATAATATGGTTCATGATTCCCAGTCAATGGTATAAAGATGAAGAAGGAAAAACTCTAAAGATGGCATGATCTCCTCTTACTTGTTCTTGCCTCCAACTGAGTCTAAAACTATCTTGAAACTGACTTTGGGCGGGTTTTTTGGTTTTTTATAAGGTTAGTTTAACTGCCCAGTTATTTGCACTTTAGTCCCTGATGTTCTTGGCCACTAAACGCCCGACCGCGGTCGTTTACCAAAATTCTATTTTGCACCCCATTTGACAGTGCCAAGGTCCGTGGTCGCGGACCTGGCTTTTCACTGTTTTTCTCTTTTACATCCTGACTATCCTCGATTGGCCTTGTATGTATTTGACTTCAAAAAGCTCTTATCTTCCTCCTAGCTCGGAGTGCCTCCTGCAAAGCATAAATATCTCAATTAGAGAATTTTGTTATCTTTTAGCATTTAAAACATCAATAAAGCATGGTTAATTTAGATTATAAATAGTGTAATATAGGCTACTATCAACACCCCACACTTAAACGGTTGCTCATCCTCGAGCAACAAAGCGACACTCTACAGGCCTAATATTCACTGGGCATCTTCCCTACTCAACATATTTCACAAGGACAAACTACATTAGCGTAACATCCACACCTCAAGAGTTGATTATCTCTCAAGCCGCGCAATGTCCCTATCCGGCTCACTTACTCTAAGTCAGGGGTCCATACTTACCTCCCTTTCATGAATCAAGTGCCTACTCACCAAAAAAGAGACTTATGTCATAATAAATACAATTCACACACATTGAGGACTTCACATAAACAAAATTCGCTCACCCTCAGAAAGACATTCTTGTGCCATAGAAAATGCACCATATGCTTGCCCGTAGTGTACTACTCTACCAATCTAGCTCATTCAGTCTATGATCAATTCAGACTTTATTTGGTTGTAATGTAGGTTGCGAGTCGGGTAGGATACATTTGGATATAATAATGACTACACCTCCCTAAGCACTTTAATACATTTATTTCAACATTTAACCCCATACTTATGTAAAACAACTATTCCACCTTTACATCAACATGTCATACCCCTTACTTCTTTAAGCACACTTATCTCAAAAGCCACCATCATCAAAGACTTATTCTTTAAACAATACGTCTCATTCTCTTTTTTTTTCAATTCAACTGGCTTTTAGTATTATTTTTCAACACCATGGACCTTTATCCGTATTTCCCCAGTTCGACTCAAAATCCCAACCAACCACCCCACACTTTAGCTTTTACATATTCATCACAATTCAAGTGCTTATAATATGTGATGGGGTTAAAATAGATGGACAATTCAAAAATTGGGTAAGGCTTGTAATGTGGTTGCCAAAGAAAATAGGATTACAAGCTCAAAGGGGTTAACTATGGTATATACAATTAGGTGGACAGAACATGTATAGAAGGGTTCAACAAGGAAATGCCTATATCACTTCCTATACCAAATAAGACTACCATTTCGCTTTGCAAACACACAATGCAAGTTCTATGTGTTGAATGTTAGCAAAGAATACACAAAGCCTCACTCACACATGGCACATGACTCAATTCAGTTTGGATCATCAGACACTCCGCTCAGGGTGCTTAAGCCAAATCAAGAACACACATTTTAAGGCTTTCTCGCTAGAGTCAACTAATGAGCCTAAGTGTCACACTAAAGTAGTCTAAATTCAAGGTACCATGGAGTTAAGTGATCCTATTTCCATTCTTTCGCTCGCCCATAAGTTCCTAACTAAAAGAAAAAAAACTAACTACACCCGGTTCAAATAAAAACCCTCGGAAATGAACTGTGGTTTAAATAAAAACCAAGGGGAGTTGATACACTACTACAAAACAAAAATCTCTTTATTTTTCTTGACTTTAATCCCTCAAGAATCCCGGCAAGTGGTGTCCATCGTTGGGCCAACTCGAAGTTAACTTAACAAACTAAACTACCAAATCAAATATATACATATACAACAACAACATACAAATCATCCCCCACCCACACTTAAAAAATTGGCATGTCCCCATGTCAAATAAATTAAAGAAGAGTAAGGTAAGGGGACTTCCCTAGTGCTCAATCCTGATCGGAGACAGTGCTAGGATCGAGGTGACAAGCTCGTCCTATCGCCCTTAGCCCGCCCATAATCTTCTTCTCAGAATTTTCACTTTGAGTATCTAGAGCATCAACTCTAGTACCCAGGTCAGTGACCAAAGTGCGCACCCCAGCCATTTCCTGCTCCAGAGCTGTCAGACGGGTACTCCGGCAGGCCTGAGATGGGCCTTCCTCATCAGAAATCTACACATGTGGGGGTGAGTCATGCATTGCCCCTCTTGACCATCATCATCATCATCATCATCATCCGAGGAATCATCTTGAGCAGCTTCAGGTGCTACCAGGTCTTTCCCGATGATCTTGCCCTTAACGTGGCCTTATTTGGCACCATCCCATCTAAGTTGGGATTCTCAAGAACCCTTGCCACTCTACACAGTCTGCTGAAGAAGAAAAGTATAATCCATGCTTCTTCTCTGTTGAGCGGATGAACATTTCGTCCTGGATATGTCGGGCCACATTGAAATCATAGCCATTTACAAAACACCATATCGCTGCCACCCTAGGCCTATTGACATCAGTGATGTTGCTTGATGACAACAAACGGCTGTTGATGACGGTCAACCAACACTTTGCCTCCCAAGTGAGAGAGTCTGAGTTCAGGGTGATTCTAGGTGTAACCCATACTATGTCCTTGCCTGGCACACAGATGGTTTGGACGAAGAGATTCCAAGTGACATGTTTTTTCTAGTATGTCTGGTAAAATTCTTCATCGCAGACAACCTGTACACTTGTCGGATGGCCTCGAGTGAAGCATTCACCCTAGTTTGGCACATCGTGACCACCCAATTCTCATGCTCCTAGAAATTGGCATAAAATTCTCGAACCAACATCATATTGCCATCGCCCGGCTCTTCAAAAAAGATTTCGAGCCGACGCCTCATCAATTCATGGTAGATGTTCGGGCATTCAACCCAAAGAGCTGACCTGTCAATGGCCTGTTCGAGCACAGGCTTCTTTGACGCCTTCTCACTAAACCTTTCATGAGCTTTTCTTGACACAAATCGGCTACTGTCAAATTGGAACGACCTAGCCTGTGCCCGAGCTCTCGAAGAACCTCCTGGTCCATTGGCTGAGTATCCTGTGGCACGTCTCTTCCTGGAGGGATTCATGATACCTGACAAAACAAGTTCCACTATTAGTAAGGGTGTGAATTATATGAACCCAGGGTGGTTACATAGACTTCAGCTGCACCATGGTCACAATAGTATTTATAGCTCATTGGGGCAATTTAACAAACACCTAGTGTGCATGGGTCTACAATTTAGCACAAATAACCCCATGGAGGTACAAATCCTCCACACATCAACTACAATGTCTTAACATACTCACCCCCACCACAATCTACCTCTAACACAATAAAGTCATGATTTTACCTCCTCATTCTATACACTAACACTAGAAAGAAGACAAATTTACTCAAAAATTGCTACAAAAATCTGAAAATAAACTACAAAAAATATAAAAGAAATAAATTAAAGGGGAGGCGAAAATCATGACTTACTAGATATTCTTGAACAATAGAGGTTGGAGCTTTGTTAATGGAGATAGGAGGAGGAAGGGGAAGGGAATAATTTGGTGAGAGGAGGAGATGGGGAAAGGGGAGGCGTGAGTTGTTGGGGAATTTTTAAGGGAGATAGGGAGAATTAGATTAGCAGAGGTTAGAAGGAATGTGGAAGTGGAGGGGAGTTGGGCGGATATTAGTGGGGGTAGGTGAGGTAGTTTAGGTTTTAGTGGGTTAATAAAAAAAAGAAATAAAAAAAATACTTTCCTGACCCCCCGACCACGCTCAGATCTGCAGTCGGGGCGGCGGTCGCAGACGCTGGACATAACACTCTTGAATCACCGCGCCCAGTCCGTGGTTGGGACAACGGTCGCGCTGAAAAATAGAACGTTGTGGATCTTTCGTGCCCCAGGCCGCGGTCGCGGACCTGAGGCTGAAAGTCTCCAACTCACCGCGCCCCAGACCGCGGTCACGGTTTGGTACTCCGTAGCTTTTTTTTGTTTTCTTCAATTTTTACCTTTTCGGAGTTAGCTTTTGACCCAGACTCCTCCCGATGTGCACTAATATTTAACTGTACATTAATAGTTTGGTTAGTATTGTTCACATCAACTACAACAACAAAACAAAAGAAACACAAAAGAGAAACATGGGTTGCCTCACAATAGGCGCTTGATTTAACATCGCGGCACGATGAATTACAACAAACAATGGGTTGAGTCCCAAGAAGCACCTGATTTAATGTCACGGCACGGCTCAATATCTAATCATCACTTCTCATTTGTGTATTGGGGCTATTCCAAAGGTATTACTGCTCTATCCCCTTTTTCTACAGTCATTATGAGGTAATGTTTCAACCTCTGCCCATTCACCGTGAACTAATTTGTCCCATCTTCTGATTCAATCTCCACTTCTCCACTTGGTAACATTTGCACCAGTCTGAAGGGTCCTAACCATCGGGACTTCAACTTACCCAAAAACAACCTCAATCTTGAGTTATATAGCAGCACTAGATCTCCGGGTTTGAAGTTTCCAAGATGTGCTTATCATGCAGTAGTTTCTTCCTTTCTTTGTATAGTCTAGCACTCTCGAATGCCTGGAACCTGAATTCCTCAAGCTCATGCAACCAATTGACTATGTTGATGCTCGTTGTCTCTATATCTAAATTCAGATGCCGCAATGCCCATAGTGCTTTATGTTCGAGCTTTACCGGAAGGTGGCATGCCTTTCCAAATACCAGCTTGTATGGTGACATACCAATTGTGTATTGAAGGTTGTGCGGTACACCCACAATGCATCATCCAACTTTTTCGCCCAATCAGTTCTTGTTGCATTCACTATTCTTGTGAGGAAACTTTTAATCTCCCTATTGGACACTTTAACTTTCCCGCTTGTTTGTGGGTGGTATGGTGAGGCTGCCTTGTGGCAAACTCGATACTTCTCCAACAGGCGTGCGAACGATCTATTGCAAAAATGTGAGCCATCATCACTGATTATGGCTCTTGGGGGTGCCAAAACGTGTGAAGATGTTTTTATTTAGGAAACTTGTCATCCCTTTTTCATCATTGTTTGGGAGAGACACCGCTTCAACCCACTTGGATACATAGTCAACTACAACCAATATATATTTGTTACCGTATCAGCTGAAGAATAGCCCCATGAAGTCGACCCCCCACATGTCAAACACCTCCATCTCTTGAATTGTGGTCATTGGCATCTCATGACGGCGGGATATATTGCTTGTCCTTTGACATTCATCAAAATTTTTGACCCAAGCATGGGAATTCTTGAACAATGTAGGCCAATACAATCCTGATTCCAACACATTTGTTGTTGTCTGGATTCCTCCAAAGTGCCTACCACATGGTGAGGCATGGCAAGCCTGCAAAACAGAAGGTTGATCTTCCTCGGGGATACACCTCCGGATCATGTTATCAACACATATCTTAAACAGTAGAGGCTAATCCCAATAATAAGCATGAGAATCATGGAAGGACTTTTTCTTTTGAATTGAGGAGAGATCATAAGGTACAATATCACTTGCTAAATAATTAGCAATATCACCATACATGGTCACTCCTGCATTGCATAGCAAGTAACTGATCATCCGAAAATGTCTCAGTGATATCTTCGACCTCAATTCTCTTTTCCGCTCCTTCCAACCTCGAGAGGTGGTCTTCCACTTGGTTGTCTATCCCCTTTCGGTAACGAATATCCAGGTCAAATTCTTGTAGAAACAGAACCCAGCGAATCAAGTGTGGCTTTGACTTCTTATTATCAAGTACCTAATGGTTGCATGGTCAGTATAAACAATAACTTTTTTGCCAATTAAGTATGACCTGAATTTATCGAAGGAAAACACTACAATAAGCATTTATTTTTCCGTGATAGTCTAGTTCAGCTGAGCACCACTACGCGTCCTGCTTGCACAGTAAATCGGGTGCATTATCTTATCCCTGTGTTGCCCCAAGACTGCTCTTATAGCATAAAGACTAGCGTCGCACATGTGCTCGAATGGTTGCTCCAAATTCGGTGCAACAATGATGGGTACAATCACCAATCTCTTCTTCAGCTCCTCGAATGCTAGTCTGCAATCATCAGAAAACACAAAGGGCTGGTCTTTTTTAAGCAGCTTACATAAGGGGCTAGCAATTTTAGAAAAATCCTTAATGAATCACCTATAGAAACCAGCGTGCCCAAGGAAACTTCTCACTGCCTTTATCGAAGTGGGTGCTGGAAGCTTCTCAATCACATCAACTTTGGCATGGTCTACTGTGTTTACCTTTTTGGACACTTTATGCCCCAACATTATTCCTTATTGTACCATAAAATGGCGCTTCTCCCAATTCAGCACCAAATTTGTATATACACATCTTTTGAGCACTCTTTTTTAGGTTGTGAAGAAAGTCCTCGAATGAATCTCGTACCACGGAGAAATCATCCATAAACACTTCTATAATGTCCTTGACCATGTCAGTGAAAATGGCTAATATACACCGTTGGAATGTGGCCAGTGCATTACAAATTCCAACAGGCATCCTCCAAAAGGAAAAGATGACATACAGACAAGTGAAGGACATTTTCTCTCTATCTTCCAGGGCTATTGAGATCTGATTATAACCCAAGTATCCGTCCAAGAAACAGAAATGGGATCGCCCAACTAACCTGTCGAACATCTGGTCAATGAAGGGTAAGGGAAAATGGTCCTTTTGGGTGGCTGCGTTTAGTTTCCGATAGTCCATGAAAATTTTCCACCCAGTCACTATACAAGTTGAGATCAACTCGTTCTTTTCATTCTGTACGACTGTCATTCCACCTTCTTTCATTACACACTGGACAAGACTCACCCAATTGTTGTCAGAGATGGGGAAGATGATGCCCACATCCGGCCACTTGATCACCTCCTTCTTTACTACTTCCTTCATATTTGGGTTTAACCTTCGTTGATGTTCCCTGGAAGGTTTTTGCCCTTCTTCCAGAAGAATCTTGTGCATGTAGAAGGCTGGGTTGATACCCTTTATGTTTGTCATGGTCCAACCAATGGCATTTTTGCATTCTTGCAACACCTGCAATAATTACTAGCTACGCAGCCAGCAAACCAGATGATATAATAATAGGCAAAGTAGAATTGGGACCCCAGAAAGCATACCCGAGGTGGGATGGAAGCGGTTTCAAGTCCAATTGTGAAGGTTCCTCTATTGATGGTTTTGCAAGTGGTGCCGCTCTCTCTTCTAAATGAAGGGGCTCAAAAAGAGGTTCCCTTTTCTAGAATCCTTGACCCTCGAGGGCCGTGACCCACTCTGCCAACCCTTCACCGTCCATCTATTATAAATTTGTCAAGCAAGCTCCCAATGGATCTTTGACATCAAGGGTCTCAGCTTCTTCTTGCAAAATCACATCCACAACTTCCACTAGTGAGAAATTTGCATATTCACAGGGTCTCCTCATGGATTGTTGAACGTAGAATATTACTTCTTCATCGTTCAACCTCATTTTTAGTTCTCAGTCTCGCAATTAATCAATGCTCTCCCGGTATCTAAGAAAGGCCTTCCCAAAATGATGGGTATCTCCTCATCTACCTGGCAGTCAGAATAACAAAGTCTGTAGGGAATACAAATTTCCCCACTTACACCAGCACATCATCAAGAATCCACGTCAGTCTTTTAACCGTGCGATCAGCCAGTTGCAACCGCATCGAAGTCGGCCTAGCTCTGCCAATGCCCAATTTTGTATAGATTTCCAAGGGTATCAAGTTTATGCTGGCTCCCAAGTCACACAATGATTTTGCAAAAGCATAACTCCTAATAGTACATAGAATAGTGAAGCTACCTGGATCAAACATATTTTGGGCCATAGGCCTTGTCATTACCGCACTGTAGGTCTGTGTCAGAGTTACCGTGGACAGGTCCTAGAAGTCAAATTTTCGAGACATCAGGTCCTTCATCATCTTTGCATATCCTGGCATTTCCCTCAAAGCATCCATCAGGGGAATATTCAATTGAATCTGGCAAAGCATCTCCATGAATTTCCTGTATTGATCTTCTTTCTTTTGTTTTGCCAATCTTTGAGGGAATGGTGAAGGTATCACTCTTTGTGGCACAAGAAGTTCCACCTGTTCTGAGATTTGTTCACCCTCATTAGCCTTACCCTTATCAACTTGTTCCGGTTCAACTACTACTTCAGTGAGTTCTGCTGCTTCATCTACCTCTAATGGAATTGGAGTGGCTGGCATAGTCTCTCCTCTGAATTTAGAAACTTCTTTCTTCCTGTCTAAATCTCTCCCATTCCGGAGACTTACTGCCATTAGCTGATTCGGGTTTTGCTTTTTTGGGTTAATGTTTGTGTCTGCCGAAAATGTTCCCTGGGGCAGTTATTTAAGGCCGTGGACAATTGTCCCATTAGAGTTTCAATGTTTTTAATTGCTAAGTCATGTGCTGCCAACTTTTCCTGCATCTTACCATTTGATCCAATGAGATGCTGCAGTATGCCCTTGATTTCTACCATGTTGTTGTCTTCCTGTTGTTGAGGTGGCTGATATGCTAACTGTTTCTAGTTCTACTATTGATAGCCTTGTTGTCTCTGATATGGCACCACTTGGCCTTATGGCCATATACCTCCAGGTTGTGGCATGTTAGGTCTGTACTACTGGTTAGGTGTTGGCCCCCATTGTTGTCCTCCTTGCCTATGACCCCTAAAATTATTAACATAGTTCATATCCTCTCTGAACCCCTGGTTGTCACTTTCTCCACTTCATGAGCACACGTAAGACTGATTAATGCAAGGGGTACACAGTCCTCCATTTATTGTATCAACTATATGCCCTTGCTTTGTACCCATCTCGTCAATCTTCTTTGTCAGTATACTCATCTGAGTCATTAGCGTGGCTATATTCTACTGTATACACGCCTCTTCTCTCACAAAGCCTCCTGACATATATGTACCTACACAAAAATGTGCAACGAATGTAGTATGAGTACGTAAATCTACTGTACCCAGTAAGTATCTAGCCTAACCCCGGAGGAGTGGTGACAAGGGGTCGACATTGTCACTCACTAGTGGTCCAATATATCAGGTACAGTAAATGGTTAAATATAAATGAGGCAGAGTAATTAAATGAAATAAACAAGTATAAAACACATGGTACAAATTCACCTCCTTACGATGAACTCAAGCTCTCCATAAAAAATTCACTGCTTAATCGGAGCCTATAAATAGATATAGCGGATCTCATCAAATAGATTGTCATAATTCAAATTAGGAAAAACTCATAGATACACTGGCTTCTTGCCAAATATTACGCATGATTTCATAAGGATGTGTTATAGGAAATGCCGAGGCATACGACCTGATCAAACAAAAATATTTAAAATTTACACTGCCGA
Organism: Nicotiana knightiana; assembly: GCA_005239525.1. Lineage (NCBI taxonomy): Eukaryota > Viridiplantae > Streptophyta > Magnoliopsida > Solanales > Solanaceae > Nicotiana > Nicotiana knightiana. The sequence goes on along the minus strand of ML380938.1, from coordinate 7,245 downwards.
GGGTAGAACGACACGAACCATAGATGCATCTATTAACTTTTCGAGGTCAACGAAACGCTCCCATGAGATTATGGTACATAAATCCTATCGAGGCGAACGACCCGATCCCATAAGAGTGTGGTACATAAATCCTTGTCGAGGCGAACGGCCTGATCCCATTAGAATAAGTGGCCTTGACGGGTCCTTGGCTCCACTCACGAATAAACGTGTGAGTTGTACTTTCTTTAACAAAAACCTTTCTATGAAATATATATATCACAGAAACATGCCGTAAGAGGAGTGAAATTATTCGGTGACTAGTCATGAACTCATGAAGTTTCTACAGTAGCAAGTTTATTCTCAAGTAGAAATGTAAAATAGAGTATTTAATAAGCAAGAGACAACCCAAATATTACAGTTACAGCATGGCGTGAACCTAAGTCTACCCGGATAATAACATGAGTGTAACTACGTAAGGACTCTTGTCACCTCGTGCATACATAGCCCCAGAAACAAGTAACACATATCAATTACAACACTTAGGGAGTAGTTTCCCCGTCATAGAGTTAGACGTGAGACTTACCTCACTCCGAAGTTCCATAACCGGCTCCAACGCTGCTCTAACACCTCAAACCGATGACCTTTACTCCAAAACTAGTCAATCAACGTGCAAATAAAAATATACTATGATACTCATAATAAATCAATTTATAACAATTCCCAACTCCGTTCGAAAAGTCAATAAATTCAACCCTAGGGCTCACGTGCCCATATTTAAAAAATTGTTGAAATAAATATTACCGATAACTCATATGTTCTATATTCCTAAAATCATCCAATTTTGTCCATGAATCGACCCTCAAATCAAGGATTTACCATTTCATAACTTTTGGGCTCAAATCCCAATTTCTACAATCCAAACATGGATAAAAATAATAACAAATGAAAATAATCATGCGAAAACATCAAAATAAAGGTCATATATTTACCCCCTTGTTGAGACGAGAACAGCGCCGCAAAAATAACCTCAAAAGGAGCTCTAGAACTCAAGATATGCTCAAAATACTAAAATTATCGGCTTAAAACACTATCCATGCGATTTTCTTCTTCGCATTCACAGGATAACCTTCACATTCGCGGCGAGAGATTCTTTGCATTGACTGGTCAACCTAAATTTCCTTCTTCGTGTTAACGGGATTTCCCTCGTGTTCGCAAAGAATAAAGTCCGCACTAGTAACTAGCAATCTTTCCCGATACAGAAATAGACATAACTCTCTCCTACGACATCGACATTCCACGATTCTTGTTGCTATGGCTCCGTAATTATGATACGGACCTAATGGTTCTATCCAATCAAAAATTAAAGGTCTTTTTCTCAATATGGTACCCTTTATGCCCAAAGAAACGATGCTGAAATATCAAATAAGAGCACGATACAACCCAAAGACATTCGAAACACACTCGAGGCCAAGGGGACCCCGTCCAATCACACCGACCTGCTCTATTACATAAAATGGACCTGCTCGAGGCCTCAAATCATATCAAATAACATCAAAACTAAGAATTGTGCATCGATTCAAGCCTAATGAATTATTGAGCTTCTAACTTCTACATCCGATGCCGAAACCTATCAAATCACGTCCAATTGACCTTAAATTCAAGTCACATTTGACATTAATACCTACTCCAACTTCTGGAATCGGAATTCGGCCCTGATATCTAAAAGTCCACTCCCGGTCAAACTTCCAAAAGCCTCCAACTTCCAAATTTTGCAAAATGACCCCAAAATGACCTACAGACATCAAATCCTCATCCAGACATGCTCCTAAGACCAGAATCACCATACGGAACTATTCCTAGACTTGGCATTTTAAACGGGCATCAATAATATTAAAATACACTTCAACCCAAATTTATGAAATTCTTCCAAACTACCAACTTTCTACAATAGGAGCCGAAACGCTCCCGGGTCATCCAAAACCCGATCCTCACATACGCCCAAGTCCAAAATCATCATACGAACCTGTTGGAACTTTTAAATCCCATTCCGAGGTCGTTTACTCAAAAGTTAAACCTTAGTTAATTCCTCCGAACTTCCCGAAATTCTCAATATTCAATTCTGATTACATCTAAAAGTCATAATAAATGAAGTGAAGTTACTCAAAGCCTCAAACCTCCTAACGACGCGCTAGAGCTCAAAACAGCCGATAGGGTCGTTACGAGGATGTGCCACGTTCTTGGAAGATAACAGACTAACTTTTTTTATGTTTTGATTTAGGCGAAACTCTTTTATATGCTAAAATACTTTAAAATATATAAGACTATTTCATTAATAATATTATTCTACAATGTATCTTTAATTTAAAAAGATTTAAATTAACGATTATAATTATTTGAAATGTTGTGAAAGAATCAATAATACACTCAGATATTATCAACTATTGTACTTTTTTATTATTTATAAATTTTTCCAGTGATCTGGGTATAGTTGTATTCATGAAAAAGAGAACAAGAGGGGACATGCCCTTACCTAAAAATTACAACAGACAGACAAGAAATTGTCCTTCAAAAAAGGATGACCTTAAAGCAAAGATAATTTATGACAAAGATAATTATGTACAAAGAATTTTGAATAATAATAAATTTAGTTGAAATATTGGATTTCTTGACTACAACTATAATTATGATTTCTAAAAGGACAATCGAATTTTAAACTTCATTTCTTTTACATAGTGATTCTCAAATCTGTGAGATATTACAAAATTTTCCTTTTTTTCCCCTTCTTTTGGAACATGGCGTCATAGGCGATTTCCCACTCATTTGATTTTCTTACACATTGATAAAGAATTTTTATTTGATTAAATATAATTATATTAATATTTAAAATTTGGTATGAGCTAATATTAATAATTCAAATCACTAAAAAATAATTTTATAATTTATTGATGAAAATAAATAATTAAATATTTGAAACAGCTAATTAGCAAAAACAATTAAATTTATTTTTTTTCAAAATTATCAAACAAGTAAAACCATATTCGGGTTAACAATAATCTTGGATTATATAGATATATTTAAATACAAAAGACTAGCAATGATGAAAGAAATTATAAATTAAAGCCGAATCAATTACAATATAGTATTAAAAATTTACTTGGTTAAAATTCATACTAGAAGAAGTAAGAATGAAACAATAAGTATTCAAAATGAGTTGACATTTATTATTATTTTAATTTTTTTTTCATTTATTCCATCAATGGCTCTCTGTAGTTTTTTTGTACACATAATAAGTTTTTGGTTGTAAAAAGCGCATTCAATATTAGTCATTTTTATACCTTACATTACTTAATTATCCATTTTTTTAGAATCTATATGACCTAGCCGTTTATTCCAATGGTTCCAAAAGAAAGATACAATTTTCTAAATTAGTGTTAATTTGATGATTGTTTGAATAATTATAATAAATATATAATGATTTTGATCATTTTAGGTTCAATATTATGTCACAAAAATGACTACAATTTTGTAAGCTTTTCCCTAAGGATATGCCCTTCAATATAATATAAAATACATGTGCTCAAACTTCTACGTGTGAACCATTTGTCACGACCCTAAACTCAAATATGTCGTGATGGCGCCTATCGATGGTACTAGGCCAGCCGACTTTCACAATACTACAATATTTCATTCAGAGATATGCCATAAAGACTTTTTTACAATAGAATTCGTAAACGAAACAAGAGTTGAACCCAAAAATAGACATGCGAAAGAAAAGCCCCAAACATCAGGGTGTCACCGAGTCATGAGAAACTACTAAAATTGGTCCGACAATAACAAGATTAACATAGTCTGGAAAATTCAAATTACAGCTAATGGAAAGATATAGAAGATGAAGGCAAGGCCGCGAACGCCGGGTAGCTACCTCGCTATCTCCAAGGGTCAGCTAGAGGACTATCAGCAACCGCTACCATGACAAAAAATGCTTAGATCTGCCCACAAGGTGCAGGGAGTAATGTGAGTACACCAACTTAGTAAGAGACAAAAGTAAATAAGGATTGAGAATTAGTGTTGTGCTAGATGCAAATACAGTTCACATCACAAAATTCAGTAAAATGCGGCATGCTTTACAACCAAAGATTAAGTCAAATCAGCGTGTTTAAATCAAGTCCAAGTAAAGTCAATTAAAAATATCTTTCAAGAGTTTTCAAACAAGGACTCTGAGCAACTATGAGCATAAATGATGAAATCATATATCGCACCTCGGGCAAATATCACTCAGTCCTCCCAATCACTCAAACCTCACAATCAGTCATACCTCACAATCGCTCAGCACTCGGCACTCAACACTTGGCACTCGACACTCAATAGGTACTTGCGCTCACTGAGAGTGTGTATAGACTGTCACGACCCAATATCCATAAGGTCATGATGGCGCCGGACACCATAGTCAGGCAAGCCAATCATTAAATGGTTAAGTTAAATTTTCTGTTTTAGCATTTTTGAAAAATCATTACCTTCCACTTAACACGTAGTATCTAAATAAAATCCATTAAGTAGAAATAACAATCCAATATTCCATCTTGATAAAATACATCCCAAACACATCCCAGAACCCGGTGAAACAAGTACATGAGCATTTTCTATGAAATTTACAAATTCTACAAAGCTTGTCCGAAATACAAATTGGACAAGGAATAAAAATGAAAATACAATACATAGAGGAAGACTCTGCCGACTGCGGGTCATCTCTGAGTGATGCAGCTCGTCTAAGTCTCCAAGTCTGCCATATTGCTATGAAGGTACATGTGCAACAAAATTCACAGCAAGTGTAGCATGAGTACAAAAACAACGTGTACTCAGCAAGCCGCTCGCCTAACCTCAGAGAGTTAATGACGAGAGGTCGAATTAGACACTCACTAAGGTCCAACAAATTAATTAACAACATATGATGAGCACGGAACGCATGTAAAGGTAGTAAATCACCAATATGTATAAGGCACTTAAAATTCGAGTAAATACTGGAAGTAAACAAATAGTTACCACTTCCTCATTATTCCCCAAATATTTTAAATAAACAATTTCCTCTTTGTTTTCCCCCAAATATCTTATCACTTTAAAACTCCATGAAAAACATTTAACAATTGAGCATGCGCATACGGAATAAGGACAACCATCCTGAGCCATTATAATAATCATCTATGTGCACTGCGGAGGATCGAATGGCCCGTACCAAAGTTGAACCTCTCAATAAAATACTCATGTCTACGCACTGCCGAGGGTCGAACGGCCCGAACCATAGATGAATCTTTCAATAAAATAATATGTCTATGCACTGTTGAGGGTCGAATGGCCCGAACCATGAGTGCATCTTTCAATAAAATAATCATGTCTATGCACTGCCGAGGGTCGAATGGCCCAAACCATAAGTGCATCTTTCAAAACGCCAGGCCTGGCCAGGCGTTATCCAGGTGTTTGGCCTGTAACGCCTGGCCCCTGATCCGGTCAAACCCAAGTTTTGAAGATTTTAAGTGTTTTCCGGCTGGAATAGAAGTCCTCTACACGATTAGGGTTTATCCCAAACATAAAAATAGACCCAAGAACACAACTTTGAAGGGAGGAAGCCATTGGAGTGAAGAAAAATCTGTGGACTACTACTCCGTGAAACAAACATTGATTTTTATAGCTTTTATTCATTATTTTGTAGTTTAATTATGCAAGTTATTTTTGAATTGATTCTTATGAATATGAGTAGCTAATTTTCTTAATCTAGGGTTTTGGTGGAACCCGTTGGGGGATAAACTTATGGTGATATTAATATAGTTTGGTTGATTGTTCATCTCTATTTGTTCAACTACGTTATTGTTGTAGTTAATTGAATGGCCATCAATTAG
>ML380937.1:37751-56280 GCA_005239525.1 Nicotiana knightiana | reverse complement strand
AAAAGGCATGACTTTATAACAATAAGTCCCCCTAGTCGTGAAAAAGGAGGTTTTTTCCTCGTCTAGAGGATCCATTTTAATCTGATTATAACCAGAATATGCATCTAGAAAGCTTAATAGTTCATGACCTGCGGTGGCATCAATCATTTGATCTATATGATGCAATGGGAATGAATCTTTGGGGCATGCTTTATTTAAGTCAGTATAATCTACGCATACTCCACTTGCCATTCTTTTTAGGTACTACCACGGTGTTTCCTAACCATTTAGGGTACGTTACCTCTCGTATCGAACCAATCTTCAAGAGTTTCTGTACCTCTTCGTCAATCACTTGGCTCTTGAATGGTCTTTTCTTTCTTTTCTTCTGCTTAACAGGTACGAATGATAGATCATCATTTAGTTTATGAGTCATCACTTCTGGTGGAATGCCTGTCATATCTGAGTGGGACCACGCAAAGCAGTATGTGTTAGCCTTTAAATAATCAATCAGCTTACCTCTTCGAGCGGAGTCTAGCCTCGTGCATATATACAATTTCTGCTCAGGCTTTTGTTCGGATAATGGAACAACTTCGATATCTTCCTTAGTTGTTTTGATGTGCTCATCTTCCTCCGGTTCACGAATGACGTCCGGTCTGGAATCTGTTTCTGTGGTATAGTATACCTTCCGTGGTAACTTGATTTTCCTTCTCGTATGTATTTTCTTTCATACCTGTTTCAGCAATAATACCTTCTGTACCTATTTGGGCAGTAATTTCTTTCATGCCTGTTTGGGCAGTGATACCTGCTTGGGAGATTTCTTTATCTCGTAATCCTTCCACCTCTATTTTCTTGTTGTAGTGTACCACAGAATTTATAGTTTTTTTGGTCTGTTGATCTCCTTTGATTTGTCGAATCCTCCATTCAGAGAGAAATTTAATTACCTGATGCAACGTGGAGGGTATCGCTTTCATGTCGTGGATCCATGGTCTTCCAATGATCACATTATAAGCCATGTGAGTATAGATGACTTGGAACCTAGATCTTTTGATCACCCCCTCATCATAAGTGCTAAGCTCAATTTCTCCTTTTGTTATAACTGTAGAGTTATCAAACCCTGATATGGATCGTGCTTTTGGGATTACTTGATTCCCCAATAGCATTTCTTCCACGACTCTTAGCAAAATGATATTGACTGAACTGCCTGGATCAATCAACACTCTTTTTACGCTAGTATCATGAATAAGTAAAGATATTACCAGAGCATCGTTATGAGGAAGCATTAATCCGCTGTTATCTGCATCATCGAAGGTTATATCGTCTTCTCCACGAGCACGTTTCCCATGTGTAATTGTGAATTTTGTGGTTGTTTTGCAAATCACTCCATTTACTTCTTCACCCCTGTTTATTACGTTAACGGTTCGTTTTGGAGAAGGAGGCTTTGGGGTCTCCTGCATGTTCCTCATGTATGCATGTTTACCTTTATCACTAAACAATTATGTTAAATAGCCCTGTTTTAACAAATTTTCTACTTCACCTTGTAAAAATCTGCAATCCGCAGTTTTGTGCCCATGATCGTTGTGAAATTCACACCAGTGATCTGGGTTTCTTCTACTTGGATTTGACCGCATCTCTTTGGGCCACTTAACCTTGTCTCCCATGTTCCTCAATATTGAGACAAGTTCAGTAGTACTTACATTAAAGGTATGATCCCCAATTTGAGTACTACCTCTAGGTCATTCATCTCGATCTTTTCTGGATCTAGACGAGGATGAGACTACGTCTCTTCCTTGTGGTCTATAGTCCGACCTAGTGTTTTCGAACCTGGGGCGGATATCGCGTCCCGAGGGTCCTAAGTAAGGATCGTACCTGTTTTTACCTGATCTTCTATCTGATTCAGGACGTCTGGATCTGGAATGATCTTCATCTCTCGAACGAGCAATGATATCTTCTTCTATTCTGAGTTTAGTACTGTACCTGTTATATACATCGTTCCATGTTGTGGCGGGGAATTCTCTTAGATTCTCCTTAAGTCGCCTGGTGGCTTCTGAGCTTTTATCGTTCAAGTTGCTTGCAAATGCCATGGCTGCCCAATTATCAGGCACCCTGGGTAACTGCATTCTTTCTCGTTGAAACCTGTCTACAAACTCACGGAGTAGTTCCGTGTCTCCTTGTTTTATTTTGAATATGTCTTCCATTCTCTTCTCAACTTTTTGTGCACCAGCGTGTGCTTTTATAAACGAATTTGCAAGCTCAGCAAAAGAGTCAATAGAATTTTCAGGGAGAAGAGAATATTAGGTTAGAGCCCCTTTGTTAAGTGTTTTCCCAAATTTTTTGACAAGGACTGATTCAATCTCTTGTTTCGTTAAGTCGTTGCCTTTTACCCCAGTAGTGAAAGCAGTCACATGGTCGCGTGGGTTAGTTGTTCCATCATATTTGGGAACGTCAGGCATTTTAAACTTCTTAGGTATAGGCAAAGGTGCCGCACTTGGCTTCCAAGGTTGTTTAGAATATCTATCAACATTGATGCCTTTGATGACAGGTGGTACACCAGGAATTTGCTCGATGCGATCGTTCTGCCCCTTCATCTGTTTCTGCACGGTTAGCAGTAAATTTTGTAATTTTGAGTTATTATATATACCTGGTCTCGTTTCGAGAGATTCATTAGGATTATCTCCTCTTCCTGAGTTTGCCAACCCAGATTGAGGATTTTCCATGGTGATGGTGTTATTGGGAGGTGGCGTCGGCGGTGTAGGAACGCTGCCGGTAATCCTCTCACAAATTCTTGCAAAGCATGGCTCACATACTCTGCAATCATTTGCTTTACACGATCTTGTTCCACATTTTGATCATTATTACCATTGTTGTTATTGGATCTTTCTGGGGATTGTTCCCTCGAACCACGTGGGGTTCCTGAAGGCGATGGAACTGGGGTTCCACTTCTTTGTTGGTTGTTGTCGTTGGGATTTGACATAATTCAAAGGATATCAGTTGGAAAGTAAACAAAGATTATCAGATTCCCGGTAACGGAACCAGTTTGTTTAACCAAAGAATTAGACCCTTTGACTAAAGCTTATTTTTAAGATGAATACGGGTTACTTATAATCAAGATAATGGGAAAAATTGATAATAGACAATATTGCAGAAATAAAAGATTGACGTTGATCGTATTCGAGAATCAGATGTCTTTACAAGCTGTATTCCCCTCCCTTATATAGGAGATTCTTACAACGTGCGACTCTTGCTATGGTTACTCATTAATGACTAATTATGACATTAATGAGGCATTATAAAGGATAACGGTAATTGGGGTTCAGTTACATAATGTTCGAGTAATCAATTGTGGGTCCCTGAATCTGCTCGTAGCTTTGTCTAGATTCATTCTGACCGTGCCTTTCTCCGTTTTGATCAAGTTGAGTTTTTCGTGGCTGATAAGTTCGTGGGTTTACTGAACCGTGCCTCTTTGTACCGTATCTCTTCAAGGAGTGACGTCTAGCTGTCGCGTTTTCCTGTGTCCATGTGACTGGCTGAGTTGTCAAAAGCTTGCTTACGTGTGAAACTCTTTTTTACCAATACAAGAGTCTCTCTCGTATTGTATTCATTTTTGTTTTAAATTCCATTTGTCCAATTTGTATCTCGGACAAGCTTTGTAATGATTGTATAAATTCTTAGAAATTGCTCATGCACTTATGATACCAGGTTCTGGGATATGTGTATGGGATGTATTTTATAAAAATGGAACATTAAACTGTCGCATTTACCTAATGGATTTTTGTTTAGTTATTACATAATAAGTTAAAGGTAACGATTTCAAAAATGTTAAAACAAGAATTTATTTCAATTAATTAATGATTGGCTTGCCTGACGATTGTGTTCGGCGCCATCACGGCCTTAATAGATTTTGGGTCGTGACACATACTCTCTAAATATTAATGGTGGACTAACAACACCTTTTAAAGGAAGAAGGAGGATAAGTCAAAGGGACCCAATGTCCCCCTATATTTTTGTTCAGTCTATGGAGTATTTACAGAGAGAGTTTTCACAATTGATGAAAAATAAAGATTTCAAATTTCATCCCAGGTGTAAAAAACTTGGAGTGGTGCATATCTGTTTCGCCGATGACTTGCTTATGTTCTGTAAGGCTGATGTTCAGTCTATTAGATTGCTAAAGCATACCTTCCTAAAGTTCTCTGAGGCTTCTGGTCTTCAAGCAAATGTAGATAAAAGTTCTGTCTATTTAGCTGGTGTTTCAAATGCTCAGAAGCAGGATATCTTGCAAGAGTTGGGGTATTCTGAAGGTACCTTGCCATTAAAGTACTTGGGGGTTCATTTGGCATCTAAAAAGCTCTCAATTGTTCAGTGTTGGCCTTTAGTAGAGACGATCACACAGAAAGTAAATTGCTGGACAGCAAGGCAACTTTCATATGCAGGGTGCGTACAACCGATCAAATCAGTTCTGTTTGGGATACAATCATACTGGACACATATTTTTCTTTTACCAAAAAAAGTGATGAAGATGGTTGAAGCTATATGCAGATCTTTCTTGTGGACAGGTTCATCTAAGGTCTCTAAAAAGGCATTAGTCTCATGGGAGAAAGTTTGTTTACCACAGGTTGTAGAAGGCCTAAATGTGATGAATATGGTATTTTGGAACAAAGTTGTTGTAGCAAAACACTTGTGTGCAGTGGAAAAAAGGACTGTTTATGGATTAGGTGTATTCATACCTTCTATATAAAACATCACATGCTGGAGCACATGCCAATACCTAAGAATGCAGCTTGGGTGGTTAGGAAAATACTGGAAACAAGGAAATTCATTGAAGAAGTTCAAGGAATTCAGGGTGATCTTATGAGCAGACTGGGGCAACTACAGAAGGGTGAATCTTTCAGTATCAGGAAACTCTATAGATTGTAATTCCCTCAACTCCCCAAAGTACCCTGGAAAGGTATTGTTTTGCAACCAAATTTACACCCCAGATTCAAGTTTATTCTATGGTTAGCATTACAAAGGAGACTAGCTACAGTAAATAGGCTCTTGAAGTTTGGAGTTCAGATCCCCCAACAATGTATCTTCTGTAAGCAAGCAGATGGAGTATTTGACCATTCTTTGAGTGCACTATGACTAAAGAATTATGGTCGAGGCTACTGAAATGGCTTGGGCATTGTATAACTATCCGAGATTGGCAGAGTGAAGTGGCATGGATAAGTCACCATGCTACAAAGAAGAATGGACATTGGGCAATTGTTACTTGTGTCTTTGGTATGATGATATATACCATATGAAAAGAAAGGAACAAACTCAAATTCCAAGGAGAGGTAACTACTGTAAGCAGCATTTGCAGAGAAATAGCAGTTCATATACACACGAGGGGCCGATTAATACATCGTTGGCAATGAGCACTCGTAAAGCATAAATATTACCCTTAGGGGAATATCTTTCTTACTGATGTATAGGATTCTGTTGTTTCTGTTTTTAGTTACTTAGTCGAAGTGCTTATTTTACTTAGACTAGAGGCTTGATGTAAATAGGAGTGCAGATGGTCAGCATCTACTTTCTTTGTAAAGTCAATTTTTGGGAATGAATAGAAATGCTATTTACCCAAAAAAAAAATTAATATTTTTTATCCACTACTATTTTAATATAACATAAATAGATATATAATTTTTTTAAAATTAAATTAAATATTTATTTTATTTTTAAACTATTGATTGAAATTCTTAAATTTCTTAAATTTTTATTATATTTTTAAGGTTTTTATACTTACTTTATTTTATTTTCTAAAGTAATTCTTAGTATAAATATCCCCATATTATATCAAATTTATTTTATTAATCAATAATTTTAATTTTTTCTTTTATCTGTTAGACTTTGGTTATATGGTCTTATTCACGTGCATGCTATTTCTTATCATATTTATAAAAAATTCTCATCTCAAATTTAAATAAGTTTTATCCTTTTTCTTTTGTATGATGAAATTTTTAGTTTTTTTCTCTATTTGTTCCTTGGTGTTGCTATTATATATTCAACACTTCATATTATTACATTGTCATATGACTTTTCATTAGCTTGTTTAAATTTTAATATCCATTTTTATCATACTCATTCTAATACAATACAAATATAAATAAATTATTTCAATAGTAACTTTGACTTAATTACTCAAATTTCAAAGTATGATATTTATTGTCAAAATTGTTTTAGAAAAAAGTCTTATCAAAATTTTACAACAATAGTTCCACTATCATTCTTTTTACATAATGTTTCTAAAAATAAAAAAAATATGAAATGGAAGAAAACAAATCATGTGGTTAGTAAATAATTATGAAAATAGAAATTCTTATTTCTTAAGTTTTGGAATCTATTTACAATATAAATAGGAGTCAATATGAATTGATTTATAAATTTAAATTAGATTGATTTGCCTTAATTATTATTAAATTCTGGCTAAATATTTTAGATTTTGTCCTAAAAGTACTAAGTCATTTTTTTCCAGCAAGCCACTTAGCTTGATATTGACTACCCTCTTATATATATATATATATATATATATATGTATATATGTATATATCCTCTCACTATTATATTTAATTTAAGCATATATATAAGAAGCGAAATTAGTTATACTTTATGTATATTCTTTCGCATAGTAATCCATTAGCCATTTTTTCGAGTGGTTAATATTTGTTCTTATCCCAAAAATTAATTCTTGTTAGAATCATTAGTTTAGATATTTTAATTATATAAAAAATATTTATTACGTATTAAACTTCATTTGCTTGATTTTTCAATATTAATATGACTTTATTATTTTTATTATTAAAATATTTTTAATCATTATTTAATTTTTTGTACCTTATAAATAATTTGTATAGTTTATGTATCTTACTTTGGTGCTTGAAATTTTTTACTTTTTAAAGTTATCAAATCTTTAATATCTTACGTAAATTTTAGTTTTATTTTATATTTTAACTTACTCCAAAATATAAATAGTCATAGTTTATCTCAATTTACTTCTTTCTACATTTTTTATTTATTTTCTATTATAGTTTTTTAATTAATTCTTTACCTCTATATTTATAGTTAATATAGAAGAAAATCTATGAGCTGATCAATATATATATATATATATATATATATATATATGTATATATATAGATAGATAGATAGATAGATAGATAGATAGATTAAATTTGTCTAATATATATTTAGATTATGTCTAAGATCTATTTCATTCAACTACTTCTATTAATTATGTTCCATTTATTATTCCTAATTATTAATGTTGTCCAAAAATTGCCAAATGACTTCTTTTTAGCTTGATACTTGGTTTAACCACAATGCATACTACTCTTCTTTTAATATAATACATATATAGATAATATGACTTTATTATTTTGTTATTAAAATATTTTTAATAATTATTTATTTTTCGTACCTTATAATGTTATTAACATATTTTTAATGATTATTTATTTTTTCGTACCTTATAAATAATTTGTGTAGTTTATGTAAGATCTTATTTTGGTGCTTGAAAGTTTTTACTTTTTAAAGTTATCAAATTCTTAATATCTTAAGTAAATTTTAGTTTTATTTATATTTTAACTTACTCCAAAGTATAAATAGTCATAGTTTATCTCAATTTATATCTTTCTATATTTTTTATTTTTTCTATTATAATTTTTTAATTAATTCTTTACCTCTATATTTGTAGCGAATATAGAAGAAAATCTATGAATGGATCAATATATAAATAAAGATACATATATATAGATTAGATTTGTCTAAGATATATTTAGATTATGTCTAAGATCTATTTCATTCAACTACTTCCATTAATTATGTTCCATTTATAATTCTTAATTATTAATATTGTACTAAAATTGTCAAATGACTTCTTTTTAACTTGCCACTTGACGTAATCATAATACATACTACCCTCTTTTTAATATAATATAGATATAGATAAATTAAATTTATCTAAATCTATTTAGATTGTATCTTAAAGATGCCAAGTGACATTTTCTCAATACTCTACTTAACATAACCTTACGCTTCACTACCCCGAGAACTTAGAATATTTTTGTACCATGATTGAAATAAAATAGACTCCCAAGTGGGAGCATGTGTGACGGTTAACATTTCCTTCTGTTATGATTATCAGTAACATACAGTTACATAATAGGTTGCATTAGATCAAATCGATTGGAGGACATATTATATAACTAATTCTGGATTTAGATTTTCCTTTATCTTATACGTAATTTTTTACTTTTTTATTGTCCATTTGATTTAGCTGATAAACAATCCGATAATCGTTAATTCAATACCAATCCACTCGATATCTTATTAATTGGCTAGCGGATTACTATATTTCTAAATCAATAATAGATAAGCTGAATCATTAAGCGTAAATATCTATCTGATCCGCCCGATAAGCACTCTATTACTAGCCTTCTTTGTAATAGGATGTGGACATTTTAGGTCCTACTCCTTTATATTATTGCCCACTGGTTTAATACCGAGAAGTTACGAGTTTCAAAAAGGGAAATTTTCGTTCCTATACCATATAAGAAACTATATTATCAAATATGTTCATAGTTTGCATATTACCCGTCATGCTAATAGCATTTCTACAAAAAATAGACAATTCATTAAATAAGGAATCATTGTAGTTGTAGGCTTCCTTATTTAGGCGTGCTAATATTGGGGAATTAAAGATTCTTTTAGATATTTTATTAAATAAGGAATCGTTATAGATGTAGGTTTCCTTATTTAGGCGCGCTAATATTGAAAATTCCTTAATTAATTATCTGATTTTAATGGATTCGATCTCATCTTTTTAAAATATTTAATTACTTGGAACTCAACTGAAAGAGTTAAAAATATACAAGATGTTCTAGGTTGTCAACACTTACGTCTAACGTAACAATATTGCAGATGCGTGTTAGTAAGAAAAAGGTGGATGATTTAGTACTGTTTTGGACAAAAATATGTATCTAAAATGTGAAACATACATTTCAGGGGAAGCATGTCAAGTCCAAATATGTACCCAGTTTGTAGATATTTTGTAGATAAGTTGTAGATTATTTGTATTCTGATTGTAGATACTTTTTTTTTGTTTTCACAAATAAAAAACGACTAAAACTTCTACAAATCTGCAAAAAACGCAATTATGTTGAAAATCCCAATTATGCTACAATTGAATGGGAATTGGGATATTAAAATTCAATGTACCCAGTTTGTAGATAAATTGTAGATTATTTGTATTCTGATTGTAGATGCTTTGTTTTCTGTTTTCACAAATCAAAAACGACTAAAACTTCTACAAATCTTCTGCAAAAAACGTAATTATGTTAAAAATCCCAATTATGCTACAATTGAATGAGAATTGGGAATATTAAAATTCAATGTACCTAGTTTGTAGATATTTTGTAGATAAATCGTAGATTATTTGTATTCTGATTGTAGATGCTTTGTTTTCTGTTTTCACAAATAAAAAGTGACTAAAACTTCTACAAATCTTCTGCAAAAAACGCAATTATGTCGAAAATTCCGATTATGCTACAATTGAATGGGAATTGGGACATTAAAATTCAATGTATCCAGTTTGCAGATATTTTGTAGATAAATTATAGATAATTTGTATTCTGATTGTAGATGCTTTGTTTTCTGTTTTCACAAATCAAAAACGACTAAAACTTCAACAAATCTTCTGCAAAAAACACAATTATGTCAAAAATCCCAATTATGCTACAATTTTGTGATTCTCCTATATGCTCTTGTTACTCCTTACGAAACTGCTATGCTAAATATGGAATCCAAAAAAACATGATGAAGGGATAGATCTTCCTAAGCAAAATCCTCCCTTGAACTGTTACAAGAAAATTAACTTTTGCCAACAATTGAAGTCTCAAAAGAAAAGGATAAAAAGATCTGTTCGAGCTCATAACATATTGTCAAACTCTGGGAGATAAACCTTAATGTGAAGAAACACGAAATTATAACCATCAAATCGACCAGGCTTGTGCTCATCTTCCCCGGG
This sequence comes from Nicotiana knightiana, assembly GCA_005239525.1. Taxonomy (NCBI): domain Eukaryota; kingdom Viridiplantae; phylum Streptophyta; class Magnoliopsida; order Solanales; family Solanaceae; genus Nicotiana; species Nicotiana knightiana. The sequence continues at coordinate 46,262 of ML380937.1, read as the reverse complement.
CACAAAAACATTGGGACAAGATTGCAAAGGTGCAGACAGTGCCTTGGCCATGGAAGAAATAATGGGATTTTGATATAGAAATCGTGGGTGTGGGAGGGAAACGTGGATGAAGGTGTGATAATTGGAGAGAGAAACGTGGGGGAGAGGGATTAGAAGGAATATACGGTATCATTAAATTAGGAGTGTAATTAATACCCTTAAAAATCACTAATGATATATAATTGGTAATTAGGTATACTAAATGTAATTATATCAAACCTTAAACATTGAGGGTAATATAGTTTCCTATATGCATAGGAATGTAAAAATTCCTTTCAAAAAATGGTTTAAACTATTCCCTTCGATCCATAATAAGTGATTCTTTGGTTATTTTCACACGTATTAAGAAATTCATCTTTTAACATTACTCTCTCCGATCCACAATAAGTGACCAATTTGCTTTTTTATTTTGGATTAAAATAATCAAGAAAAAATTCAATTTATTTTTCTAAAATTACCCTATGTACGTATCCCTAAAAAGTCTTTTACTTCTCACATTAATTATGCTATAACATTTAATTAAGGGTAGTTTAGTCTAGAAATATGTATTTCCTTAATGGGTGTGCCCAAGCAAATTGGTCACTTATTATGGACCGGAGGGAGTAATTAACAATGAAATTGACCATATTAGCCTTTATTATCCCTTCAGGTAAACACTCCTAACACATACTCCAAAACTATTTACTCCAAGGGCAATATAGAAAAAAAATAATAAATTCATTCTTAAAATCTGAAAAAATCACTTATTTTGAACCATAAAAAAATACTAAAAATTATTTAGGACCGGAGAGAGTAGCATCTTAAGTTTTTGAAATTTCCTACTAACAAAACTTTAACTACTTTTAAAGTAAAATATATTCCAAACTCCAAAAATCACTTTTTATCTCATACTCAAACCCTCCTCTCTCCCTCCCCCCCCCTCCCCTCCCCCCCTCCAAGTTTTAATCAAATACATATCCAAATGCTAGCTTAGTTTATCGAGATTACCCGACAGACAATTGATTGGCAGGGAATTAATAATGAAGGATTTTTTCAGAGTGCAATAACATAAGAAACTTTTTAGACATGCCAAAGGTATCGTCTAATACAAAAAGCATTTAAAAGAGCATGTCATTTAAGTATAATAAAAGATTTAAAATTTAAGTGATTTTATGGTTGTTTTTCAAATATTAAACAATTTATCTTTTAACATTAATTAGTAATGAAATTGATCATATTAACTTTTAGTATCTCTTTACATAAACACTCTTAACATGTACTCTAACATTATTTACTCCAAAGAAAATGTAGAAAAAAAAAATTAAATTATTCTTAAACTCTGAAAAAATCATTTATTTTGAATAAAAAGAAAATTAAAAAATCATTTATCGTGAACAAAGTAACACATAAAGGTGCATTTATTTCGAACAAGCTAAAAAGAAAAAGCTCTTCGACAGCTTTTTTTTTCTGTTGGTAACTTGATGCAAATGCTCTCTGTGTGAACAATCAATTAGTATTGTCTTAATCACATATTAGTGAAACAATAAATATCGAAACAATTTTTAGATGTATAGCCTGTTTGGCAAAGCTGCAAAAATCAGCTTATTTTGAGAGGTGATTTTTTTCAAAAATACTTTTGGTGAGAAGCAGTTTGTGTTTGACTAATTTATTTGAAAAATATTTTTGAGCAGCAATTAGTGTTTTGCTAAGCTTTTAAAAATTACTTCTATGTATTCTTCAAAATTGTTTCTGCTTCTACTCAAAAATATTATTTTTCTCTCTAAAAACTTGATCAAATACTTCAACTTTAAAAATAAATTTTAGGATGAACTTAATATATATTGAATGATTTTTTGATATATTCAAATTATCTTAAACGAATAAGGTACTTTTTAATTTTATTTTTATCTTTTTCTTAAATAAAATTAAAAGCTTAATATTATCTTTAATAATAAATATTTATAATTATTTATCTACATATCAAGTATTAAGCAAAGTCTTCATGTTTTATTTGTAATTTGACACATAAAAATATATTTTTTTTAAATTAGGCCTCACACCAATTATTGATCAAAAGTGCTTTTTAAATTAATTAGCTAAACAGAAATTACTTTTTTCCAAAAAGTATTTTTTTTGAAAACCAATTCTAGAAAAAGCACTTCTCATCCGCTCCTAGTCTCCTACTGATACTTCGATGGTGCGCCACATTCACAATTCTGGACCCTCGCTACAATCACACCGCTCAATACAATCCATACCACGAAATAAAATATCGTTTCGGAATCAGATTCACTTTCCAAAATATAGGCACCACAACTCATGAGAAAACTTATGGACAAGAGGACAAAATCAATTCACGCGAACCGCATCGGTCAAGAGTCGGTCGCCTCTTTATCAGCCAAAATACAACACGCCAAAATAATGACTTGACTTCGTTTAGATCACGAACAAAATAGTAGATAATTCAACCAAACCAGGAGATAAATATAACAAAAATCAAAATTAGCAGAGAAAACTAAAGTATTATCTTATTTAAACCATAGTCTTAAGATTAAACATAAACTGGTAGAAGATACCAATTACAGCACAACCCTAGAACTAGACCCACAGTAAGCAAGCAGTAACCGATAGATTAAAATTGAAAACAAAGCCAAAAATGGCGACTTGAATATAGATAAACTAGATCATCATCAACGTCATCAGATCTAAGAGAGTTGACCACAGTCAGCAACCACAACAGGCTTGGAGCACCTTCCAGATCCAGATCCAACAGCCTCAGCCTTCTTAATCACATCAAAGCCTTCAACAACTTGACCGAACACAACGTGCTTGCCGTCGAGCCACTCAGTCTTAGCGGTGCAGATGAAGAACTGAGAACCGTTGGTTCCAGGTCCAGCATTAGCCATGGAGAGGATTCCAGGACCGGTGTGCTTCCTTTTGAAGTTCTCGTCGGCGAATTTGGCGCCGTAGATTGATTCACCTCCGGTACCGTTTCCGGCGGTGAAATCACCTCCTTGACACATGAACCCTGGGATCACACGGTGGAAGGTTGAGCCTTTGTAGTGCAAAGGCTTGCCCATCCTTCCGACGCCTTTCTCGCCGGTGCAGAGAGCACGGAAGTTCTCCGCCGTCTTGGGAACGGTGTCGGCATAGAGCTCCATCACCACACGGCCAGCTGGTGTGCCGCCGATGGTAAGGTCAAAGAACACCTTTGGGTTTGCCATCTCTCTAGATTTTTCAGTGAGGTTTTCGCTGTGTACGATTTGCGCTTAGGGTTTAAGCTAGACGGAACATTATATAGGAAGATGTGAAAGCGGATAATTTAAAGTAAGATAATCATGGCCGTTGGATTAAGACAGGTGTCAGGATCTTAGAGAGTCTGATAGAGAAAGGGCTTGGGTTAAAATTCACGGTTGTTGGTTAGAATCTTACCATGGTTAGTCAGATTATGGCTAATCACGTGATATATTCGTCACTGATGCTAACGGGCCACATAAAGCCCAAGAAGGAAAGATATATAAGCCCAAAGTGTGAGCCCAAGCTCAAGCCCAAGTCCATTTTGCATGACGAACCTAAACCTTTTCTTAGACCTTTGGGATTTTTACACAAATAGCCCGACATATTAATTGTTTACTTTTGCTAACCATATACTTAGATTGTATATTGATTAAACATAATGATACACATATAATTATGCTGCTATTCGATTTAATTTTTCTAGACCTTTCCTCTTAGGCTTAACTACGTTTCTACTAAAGTTTTTCTTCTCTTATTAAATAATTAGCAAGTGAAGTCCGGCTTGTGTCCGGGCCCAACATAATGCCAATAGTTTTATAAGGAAAATTTTTGTTCCTATACCATATAGGAAACTATATTACGAAAAATGTTTATAGTTTGAAAAGTACCCGCCATGCTAACAGAATTTCTACAAAATATAAACAACTCATTAAAAACAGAATCTTGTTAGCTGTACACTTCCTTATATAGGCGCGCAAATATTGGGGTATTAAGGATTCTTCAAGATTTTTTCAAACGCAAATTACGCTACTTTAATTTCAGCCGTTTCTCTTCAAAATTTACGACTCTGTTTTTGCGATACACTCTGTTTCACCATTTTTTCTGATTTCACAAATCAAAAGCGATTAAATTAGCTATAATTCTTCTGTAACAAAACGCAATTATGTCGAAAATCCCAATTATGCTTCAACTGAATGGGGATTGGGATAACTATGGGAGATATAGAGAATTTCAGGTCGATGGAATTGTAGTCGGTGAGGATGCGAGTTATAGCCTATTGAATTCTACAATAGCAGAGCATCTATTGATCGATACATCCGAAAAAATAATAGAAATCAAATACATTGTCAATGAGCATTGTCCTCCAATGGAAATTAGGAACGATACGGGTGTTCATATATACATGGAGATGAAAAAGGAAAACAAAAGCTTAGGATCATATCCGCTATGTATAACAGTTCGCGATTTCAATCTGGAATTGAGTATCACCAATGCGAACACAGTTGCAGGTTTGTGTTGTTATATGGAGATCAAATTTTGGTTGTATATTACTGTCCTACAATTTATCTACAAAATAAACTACATGTCAAAGTCTCTATATATATCAGTATTGATTTTCAAAAATATCTACAATTATTCTATAATTAAACTACATATCATTTGAATCTCAATATGAAATACAAGATTTCAATATTTCTACAAAATATCTACAAAAATGTTCATAACAGTATTTAGCTTTATTTTCTTGCAGGTTCATCTGGAACACTAAAGTTAATTGATATGCCAATATTTCCGGCGATAGAGGAATATGAAAGTATAATAATAACAGAAAGTACACCAAGTGTTATTGAAGTAGGACAAGTATACCAATACAAGCAAACAATTGCAAGTGCAATGAAGCACTATTCTANGCAATTATGTCGAAAATCCCAATTATGCTTCAACTGAATGGGGATTGGGATAACTATGGGAGATATAGAGAATTTCAGGTCGATGGAATTGTAATCGGTGAGGATGCGAGTTATAGCCTATTGAATTCTACAATAGCAGAGCATCTATTGATCGATACATTCAAAAAAAATAATAGAATTCAAATACATTGTCAATGAGCATTGTCCTCCAATGGAAATTAGGAACGATATGGGTGTTCATGTATACATGGAGACAAAAAAGGAAAACAAAAGCTTAGGATCATATCCGCTATGTATAACAGTTCGCGATTTCAATCTGGAATTGAGTATCACCAATGCGAACACAGTTGCAGGTTTGTGTTGTTATATGGAGATCAAATTTTGGTTGTATATTACTGTCCTACAATTTATCTACAAAATAAACTACATGTCAAAGTCTCTATATATATCAGTATTGATTTTCAAAAATATCTACAATTATTCTATAATTAAACTACATATCATTTGAATCTCAATATGAAATACAAGATTTCAATATTTCTACAAAATATCTACAAAAATGTTCATAACAGTATTTAGCTTTATTTTCTTGCAGGTTCATCTGGAACACTAAAGTTAATTGATATGCCAATATTTCCGGCGATAGAGGAATATGAAAGTATAATAATAACAGAAAGTACACCAAGTGTTATTGAAGTAGGACAAGTATACCAATACAAGCAAACAATTGCAAGTGCAATGAAGCACTATTCTATCATGCACAAGTTCCAATTTAGGGTGAAAAGATCTAGTGCCAGAAGGTATGAACATATGAATGGTCAAAAATCATTGTTTTTTTTATTTTTGTAGTTTATTTGTATATTTTTACTTCTTCAGTCTTTTCTTGTGATAATGTTTATCAATATTGTAGATATTTTGTAGTTATTTTGTATATAAATTGTTTAGTATAATCTTTTATGATACAACAGTTTTTCTTTTTAAATCTACATTTTTATACCAGTTTTTAAATTATTTTTATTTTGTAGTTACTGGCTGATATGTGTTGGTGAAAATTGTACATGATACTTCAAGGCAACTAGCATAAATGATTCTGCAATATTCAAGGTTAGAAAATTCAACAGCTTGCACACATGCTCTTTGATGGACAATACATTCTTACAACGTAACCCTACTGCCATGGTAGTTGGCAGTATGGTTATTCCAAAATATGCTGATCCTAAGATAATTTACACGCCAAAAGACATACAAACTGATATGTTGTCTGAACACGGCGTGAACTTAACATACATGCAAGCTTGGAGAGCAAAGGAAAAGGCTTTGGAGTTTTTGAGAGGTCATCCTGTTGACTCCTACAGCAAATTGCCTAGTTATTTGTATATTCTGGAGAAGACTTATCCGGGGTCTGTAGTTAAATTGAAGAAGACCGACGATGACTGCTTCTTGTATGCATTTGTTGCGATTTGTACGTCAATAAGTGGTTGAGAATATTGTAGGCCAGTTTTAGTAGTTGATGGGACCTTCTTAAAGTCAGCATACAGGGGAATAATGCTAACAACTAGTACAATGGATGCAGCAGGTGTCACACCTCCTTTTTCCGACACAGGGTTGGATACGGGAGTTTTTTCCAATTTAAGTGACATTATGCAGATTTGGGATTTATTTATTAGTTTCAGAGTCGCCACCCGAATTTTTTACGGTGTTCCGGGACACCATTTATTTATTGAAATCCCAAACCGAGGAAATTTTGACTCTGTTTAAAATGTCTGCGACCAGAAATCCGAGTAAGGAATTCTGTTAACCGGGGAGAAGGTGTTAGGCACTCCCGAATTCCGTGGTTCTAGCACGGTCGCTTAACTATTATTATTTGGCCTAAATCGTCTGATTATTTACATATTTTTTGCCTATTGTGCTTTTAGCCTTTTTCACTTTTCAGCCGCTTTTAATATTTATGGACTTATCTTGAAAACAAGTCACGATGGTGTGCACTTGTTATTTTTAGACACATTATAATTACGCCACATGAAATGCACCCGTAATTACAACATGTGATTTTTATTATAATTTGAAGTTGAAGACGGGGACATGAGTTGTCGCTCCCGAGTGTTGGTTAGGTAGCTTTGGTATAATATTTGATTTTTTATCAAAATTTCGAACTAAAGGTATTCATTCTACCTAGAAGATCTCCTAAAACGATATTCATTGCTCTAAGAGAACATCTTATGGGCTATGACCTCATCTAGCTCCGTTTTATCACATTAGGCCATCCTAAGTCAGCTCTAGCTTGTGATAGGACTACTAGTTCTGAAAAGAATTTATTTTTAGCCCATGATGGCAAACATGGGAATCAGAACATCCCTTGTTCGTTCAGATATATACACTTATGAAATTCAGATATCTAAATATGTTACTTGTTAAGTCTGATACGAATGGGCAAGCTGGAATCACTCTATTCTTTCCAGAATTTTATGATTTCTAACACAGACCATACCACAGGCGATTTTATTAATTTTGAAACAGTAATCCTTACCAATTCTAAACAACCTAATCTCATGCATCCAAAGTATTAGAGTTCACGCATATGTATACATTGATTTTTTGCAAATTTATGAGACACAAGATAAGCTGAAGATAATCTACTGATTCTATTCATGTTGAAACTCTACTGAATTTGAAATAACCATTTTTTCCAAAATCCAAACGGGGTGTTTATACAGATTTTTCATACGTTCTCCTGTCTAATATCATTGCAGAACAGCAAAAATGTAAACTCGAGATTTCAGGAACATGAATAAAACTGAAATTAAGCGTACAGTCCAGTCTTAAATTACATTACAATGAAAGCTAAAGAAATACAGGGGGATTGTAACTTGACTGCCACTATACACTTTCCAGCATGAAAGAAAACTAAAAATAAGATTCTAACTAATTGGAAGCCTTATGTTCGAGCCTTCTCTTTGTAATATGTAGAATATAATTTGGTGTTGTACAATTACCAAAACCAAACTGACCATGAAGAGGTCAGTTTTAATCCTGATATTGCGCGTGTTTAAACCATACTATCTGGCAGAATTATTTATGCGCTTTCTCAGTGAGTATGATCATAAAAGGATCTACTCAACTCCGGAATGTCATTTTCATACTCTGGGCCTTCAGTCCATGTTAATTCCTGACTTGGTTATGTAGGCATTTTAAGAGGATAAATCTGATCCTAATAAAGGATTCGGATTCTTCCCTCTAAGGAGCCTTTGATTATCCATTTTTATATCCGTAAAAGGTAATTTTCAGCACCCTAGGCTACTGTTTAGGCATGACCAAGGGGTGAATTTGACTATTAAAGAGTCAAATCCATCTACCCAAGTGCTAAAACTAACATAATACTAAACTCTATAGGAACTATGCTTATCTAGGCATTTTTAGAGGATGAATCTGACCATCCAAGGGTTCAGATTCTCACTCTAATGGCCTTCTCAACTACATACTTTATACCCCTTTTGAAGGGTAAACTTTAGCCAACATACTAACATTTGTGCACTTATCATGGGGTGAGTTTGATTATCAACAAATC
>ML380937.1:3216-36691 GCA_005239525.1 Nicotiana knightiana | reverse complement strand
GACAGCTAACTCTAACAAACAATTTTCATTCCAAAATGTTAAACTAACCAGCATGTGCATGATAACAAGGATCAAGATCTAGACGAGTCAAATAAAAGGAGACAAACAAGGAATAACATAGGCTGACACAGTCATATATGCACAGAAAAAATGGTGATAAAAACCTAAAGAAAATCATGCATATTTGGAATTAAACAGGCCAAGAAAAGAGGATATTCAACAAAATCCAAACTCGAAACAATGATTTCAAACTAAATAGCATAAATCTAAAATGGTCATTATACCTTTGACGTAGGCATTTTAGAGATCTAAACTAAATCAAGAACAACAAACACATGTATCAAACAGTGAGGCGTGCGATTTCATAAAAAGTGAAAAAGAAAACATCAGAAAAGAAAAGATAGGGGGAAAGGATACCCGCAGGGTGCTGACAGATTTCGGCAGGGTTTGGAAATGATCCAAACCCACATGAATCAACAGCTCTCATCAAGAGCTGTTGACTCATGTAGCTTTGAACCATTGACTATTTTGAATCGGCTTGGTAATAGGAAACCAAGTTTTCTGCCCTTTTTAGATCTGAAATCGAAGGGGTTTGGGTGGGTTTTCAGGGAAACTGATGGTGGGATGGGGTTAAAGATGAGGAGAGGATCGTCTGGTAAGGATTTTGTGGCGTTTGGTCGAGTTCTGGTGGCCAGAAAGCGGTGGGAGTCTGGGGCGGCTAGGGTTTCTTTTAGAGAGAAGAGAGAGAGAGAGAGAGAGAGAGAGAGAGAGACGGACGAAGGGGATTAGGGTTTGGTGAAATGGAGGGGGTGGGGTTTGGTTAAGACACTTATATAGTTTAGAGGGGATGAGTTCCTGGCCGTGCGATCCATTTCGATCAATGGCCAGGATTTGATCGGTTAGACCAAACGGTGTCGTTCGGTCAGGTTGGGGCAGGCCGGGTAAGGGGTTGGGTTTTGGGCCTGGGTTGTCTGGGTGCATAGAACAGTAGGGGTTGGGCCTGGGTCTTTCTTGGCCCAGGTCCGATTTTGTTTTTCTTACTTAATTATTCTAATTAAATTAAATTCTAACTTAATCGAAAAAGGTAGCAATTAATTTTAAAAAATCTTATTTTCATATATTTACATATTAATTAAGAATAAAACAACCAATTATATATTATTAATTAAATCTATGATTTATCGAATAAAAAATAGTTACTTTTTATAGTAATTAGTTATTAAAAATTACATTACGTTAAATACTCGTCATTTGTCTACCATTTAATTAATTATAACCAATAACTTCATAATGCAAAATTTCAATGATTTTGAAAGATGAATTATGGATATGCAAGCAATGCAGATAATTCACAATTAATTACTGAAAATCAATCAATATTCATAAAATCAATTGATTTATTGGGATTTTTATAGGACGATACGGCGAGTAAAAATCACATGCTCACAGCAGGTAAAATGTAGATTTTTTGTGGATATATTATCTAGTTATTCAGTTTTTTTGTATATAAGTTGTAGATATTTTATAGATATATTGTAGTTTGTATGTATATGTCTTCCTCTACATTTTCCATGTAGCCTGTTAACTGCTTTTTGCCACATAATGTAGGTACCATATTACCATTGGCATATGCTGTTGTTGATTCAGAAAATGACGCATCATGGTAGTGGTTTTTTGAACAATTCAAACATGCATATGGTGAAAAACCAAATATGTGTTGTTTCGGATCGGAATGAGAGTATCTTGAAGGCAACATATATTGTTTATCCCGACATGCCACATTATTCTTGCATGTGGCATATTTGGACAAATATAAGGGCAAAGTTCAAGAAGGGTCATCTAAAGTTAAGCGAATTGTACTTTGCCACGTCACGATCATACACGCTTGATAAATTTAATGAAAGGATGTCAAAGATTGACCCGCGTGTTAAAGCATATTTATACGATATTGGCTATCATAAATGGTCTCCAGTACATGCTACGGTGAACAGAACTTGGACTATGACATCAAACATTGCAGAGTCGTTGAATGCGGTAATAAAAGATGCAAGAGAGTTGCCGATAGTAGAACTATTAGAGTATATGAGGACTCTTCTTGAACGTTGGACTAATGAAAAGTTATTGAAAGCAAAGGGTACCTTCACATACCTTGGGAAAAAATTCAACAAGGAATTGGAGGACAACAAAACATTGTCGCAGAAGCTTAGAGTAAGATCTGACAATTTATTGCATCAAAATAAAATATTAAAATACAATGTAGATAATTTGTAGATAAATTGTAGATATATTGTATTCTAATTGTAGATGATTTATTTTCTGTTTGTAATGTAATTGTAGTTGAGGGCTTCAACAAATCATATCCATACAGTGATAGATGGTGTGAAGCTCTATATTGTTTGTCTCGAAAACAAGAGATGTAGTTATGGGCAATTTNTAAATCCACCTTCAGGTGGGAAAAGACAGCCAGGAAGACCTCAAAAACAAAGATACAAAACATATGATGAAGTAAATTCAAAGAAGTACAAAGTTTCATGTGGCAACTGGGGAGTAGAAGGGCATAACAAAAGATCTTGCAAGAATGCTCCCAAAAAGAAATAAAATTTTATGTAGTAAACAGAATTTTTCATAAAAATTGTTGATTAGTTCAGGAAAATAGACTTTTGATGTATAGTAGTTGAGGTGTTTTCAACTCTTAATATAGTTAGTTTGAAATTTTTTTGTTTAATCATTTTTCTGTATTGACTTAATACTTTTATAGCTTGATTAGTTTATGAATGATATATATATATATATATAATCTATAACTTCTTTACTATCTCTAGCATCCTTTACATAGTTGTTAATGATTTTTACAATTTATCTACAAAAAAACTTCAAAAAACTACAAAATAAATAATGTAGATCAAGTACTGTTTACATTCAACAAATGAATATAAAATCAATAAAATGTATCGTTAATGATTTTTACAATTTATCTACAATAAACTACAAAATAACTACATAATCTGGAGTTGACAGAATAACTAGATAATAATTCAGTTGGAAAGGATTTATATGCTAAAATAATGTAGATCAAGTACTGTTTACATTCAACAAATGAATATAAAATCAATAGATTGTATTGTTAATGATTTTTACAATTTATCTACAAAAAAACTACAATAAACTACAAAATAACTACATAATCTGGAGTTGACAGAATAACTAGATAATAATTCAGTTGGAAAGGATTTATATGCTAAAATAATGTAGATCAAGTACTGTTTACATTCAACAAATGAATATAAAATCAATAGAATGTATTGTTAATGATTTTTACAATTTATCTACAAAAAACTACAATAAACTACAAAATAACTACATAATCTGGAGTTGACAGAATAACTAGATAATAATTCAGTTGGAAAGGATTTATATGCTAAAATAATATAGATCAAGTACTGTTTACATTCAACAAATGAATATAAAATCAATAGATTGTATTGTTAATGATTTTTACAATTTATCTACAAAAAAACTACAATAAACTACAAAATAACTACATAATCTGGAGTTGACAGAATAACTAGATAATAATTCAGTTGGAAAGGATTTATATGCTAAAATAATGTATATCAAGTACTGTTTTGCATTCAACAAGTGAATATAAAATCAATAGAATGTTTCCATTTGAACTACTATACTGGATAAGAAAAAAAAATGAAGGCAATAATTGTAGCGCAAGTCTGCCACAATTAAAACAAAATAATATTGTTCATAAACTTGTCTACTATCTTTCTACAAAACTAACAACAACTAAACAATTTTACTACATGTTTCAGACAAAACATTGCAACTAATTCTTCTTCCTTTGGACTCGTGTTTTCTCATTCACAACCGGTGCACCTTTTCTCCTTGCCAATCTGCCTGTCACCTCATTTTCACTAATTGCACCATTCTCTTGCTTCTTTCTAGCGTAGTACCACAATAGCGCTCCATAGCGTCTACGATGTTGATCAATATCAGAAAGGTCTTCCGCAGGAACTGATAGGTCTTCAATGCTGGCATACTCTGCAAAGGCAGCAACATAGACACCACAGTCACTGCAAAAATAAAAAAATTATCAATATTTACCAAACAATGAATACTTTTTTTTTTAAATAGATAGAAAGAAAGAATATTTTTGTTATAGTGATCCTTCTTTTTGCTGCGGTATCTCTCCGACTATCCACTGAATGTCAAGAGGGTCGGTAACAGCTTTCTCAATGTATGCCATTGTATTCTTGAAGTTGATGTCTTTACGTTTGCCATAAAACTGGTGCATGACAAGTACAGAGGGATAATAACATAAAACTTGTCGACACAAGATTCAACAATAAGGTGATTGCGTGAAGAGACCATAGAATCATACACATAAAGTACCCTATCTGCAATGTCAAAAACAACCAAAACCCAGTGAAATTTTTCTACAATATTAACGGGCATGATCACATAATCAACTTGATCGCATGCAACATTTGCGAGTAATCTGTACCCCAATATGTATTCTTCTACGATGTCCTGGGGTTTGACAACATCAAACTTCTTTTCTTGAGGAGAATTGTGGAACTTATCATGAATTTGTTCAATCCTAGTTGTAACGACCTGACCGATCGTTTTGCGTTATCGGACCCCGTTCCCCCAAATGAAACTTTCCATAGCGTCTTATTGTAGTTTATGACTTGCGGGGATGGGTGGTTCGGGATTCGGAAGCGTTTAGAGTGGTATAGCAACACTTGGTTCCTTAAGGTTGGACTTTAAGGCCAAGTTTAACTTCGGTCAACATCTTGAGTAAACGACCTCGGAATCGAGTTTCAACGATTCCAGTAGCTTCGTATGATGATTTCAGACTTGGGCATATGTTCGGAATGGGTTTTGGATGGTCCGGGGGCGTTTTCGCGCCCAATATCGAATTTGAGTTTCCTTAAGTTTGAAATTTTGTTTGGAACGTGTTTTTGTGTTATCGAGGACCAAACAAAATTCAAAGACCGGGAATAGCTCTGTTATGTCAATTATGACTTGCCTGCAAAATTTGGTGTCATTCCGAGTAGTATAGGTCAGTTCGGCGCATTGTGAGCGAATTCAAGAAAACTTAAAGTTCCTAAGTTTGGTTCTAGGGGTTTTGAGGTGTGATTTTGAGTTTTAGTGTTGTTGCGGGTTTTCCGAAGGCTCGAGCGAGTCTGTATTATTATTTGGGACTTGTTGGTATATTTGGACGGGGGCTCGGGTGGGCCCAGGTGCCTCTCGGGCACCAAACGAGGCCAAAAACTAGCTGAAGCAGTTGCTGGTGCACCTGATCTGGTGTCACGACCCAAAATACTAACTCAGGTCGTGATGGTGCCCAATACCGGGGTTAGGCAAGCCCACACTTAAATTACTAAGGATTCCTCCCATGCTTGGTTAAACATCCCAATACGTGCCAAGTTTTAAAGTTCAAAAATATTAATTGAAAAAGATAGCAAGCCATTTCTACCAAAAGCAGTCAAAAAAGAGGAATGAGCCAATATATACATATACATACCCGCAAAACCAAAATAACAACTACGTGTGTGCCGGGAACTAGTGTCACAAGTCCTACGGGCATACTAACAGAATATACAATCACATTGTCTAAAAGAAATAGACGGAAAATAAGCAAAAGAAAACTCCATGGTGCTGCTGAGGATCATCAGGAGAAGCAACTCACCGTGAAGTCGGGTCCGACTAAGATCAGAATCGAGCTCCGGTTTGATAACCAGATACACCAGCCTCAGAACCTGTACAATTAAGTACAGAAGTGCAGCATGAGTACATAAACAAATATGTACCCAGTGAGTATCTTGCCTAACCTCGAAGAGGTAGTGACGAGAGATCGACTTGACACTCACTAAGGTCCAACAAAATAATTAGCAAGATATAATATCAGTAACGGACATACAAGGATGATAAAAGCAGAATACATTTAAAATAACAGTAATTCAAATAAATACTAGAAATAAATATACAATCTCTACCTCATTATTCTTTTCTTTCCTTTAAAAATATATCAGAACACTCAAAATCCATAACAAAATTCTTAACAATTTAACATGCGCATACAGGATAAGGACCACCGGCCTGAGCCATCATAATAATCATATATGTGCACTGCCGAGGGTCGAACGACCCGAACCATAATATATATATCTTTCAATCTTGTCGTGGCGTACGACCCGCTCCCATGAGAGTGGGGGAAATAACACTCCGCTCGCGGAATGTAAATTGCGAAGCGGTCACATGCACACACAATCCACACATTTATTCTTCATCAATTACTTTTCGTGAAAAATTCCTTAAAATTACTTAAATTCCATGATCTCAGGGAAACAAGCTGCATGTAACATTAATTCACTAAGCATATAGTTCATTTCAAGGAAAACATAAGGCATGGTGTAGGCCTAACTACCCGGACATAACAATAATAGTCACTACGTTCGGACTCTCATCACTTTGCGCGTACGTAGCCCCCACAAACATTAGCACATAGTCATTTAAAGCACCTAGGGGGACAATTCCCTCTTACAAGGTTAGAAAGGAGACTCACCTCGTGCCGAATCTACTTCCCGGACCAAGAACTCTCCCGAAACTCCGAACTCTACATCCGAGGACTCGAAACTAGCCAAATGTTATACAAATTCATAAATTTATGCTCAAAGTATGGAATCCACCTACTACTAATTCAAATTTGCCATTCTTGAAGAAATCCTAAAATCCAACCCTGGGCCCGCATGCTCGAATTCCAAAAATTTTCGAAGGAAACACTCACCCATAGCCTAAGGATCATTAATACATGATTTTTACTTGATTTCATAGCTAATTCATGGGTAATTTTCTAAATTCTCAAAGGCCCTAGGTTACTACCCAATTTCCTAAATTTTCACTAATTAAGTAGTTAAATTCCACTAAGAATGCATGCATTAACTAACTCTAGGATATAATCTATTTACCTTTGAGTGATTGGGTCGTTGAGCCTTTTTCCCAAGCTCTCAAGGTGTTCTAATGGAGGAAGAAATGAAGAAATAATGAAGAATCATGTATTTAAGAAACACACTGTCTGACAGTGTTTCCGCACATGCGGCTCGAGGACCGCACCTGCAGTCTCGCACCTGCGGAAATTGACGAGGAAGCCTGGGCTCGCACATGCTGAGGGGAGACCGCACCTGCGAGAAATGGACTGTCCGTTGGGGGTCGCACCTACGAGGTTGGGACCGCAGGAGCAGTCCCCACCTGCGACTGGGCAATCGCACCCGCGGATCACACCAGAACAGGTGCACCAACAGCTATTTCAGCTTGTTTTTGGCCTCGTATGGTGTCCGGGAGGTACTTGGGCCCACCCGATCCCCCGTCCAAATATACCAACAAGTCCCAAATCATAATACGGACTCGCTCGAGCCTTCGGAACACCCAAAACAATGCTAAAACTCAAAATCACACCTCAAAACCCCTAGAACCAAACTTAGGAACTTTAAGTTTTCTTGACTTCGCCAACAACGCGCCGAACCGACCTATAATACTCGGAATGACACCAAATTTTGCAGGCAAGTCATAAATGACATAACGGAACTATTCCCAGTTCAGAATTCTGTTCGGACCTCGATAACACAAAAACACATCCCAAACCACAATACGAACTTAAGGAACTTCTTATTTCAATATTGGGCCCGAAACGCTCCCGGGTTATTAGAAACTCATTCCGAACATACGCCCAGGTCCGAAATCATCATACGAAGCTACCAGAATCGTAGAAAATTGATTCCGAGGTCGTTTACCCAAAATATTGACCGAAGTCAAACTTAGCCTTAAAGGCCAACCTTAAGGAACCAGGTGTTCTTATAGCACTCTAAACACTTCCGAATCCCGGACCACCCGCCCCCGCAAGTCATAAATCACAATAAGCCGCTATGGTAAGTTTCATTTAGGGGAACGGGGTCCGATAACGCAAAAAAACTGGTTGGGTCGTTACATTCTCCACTTCTTAAATAAATGTTCGTCCTCGAACGGGTCTAGAATCATACCTGAAGTGCTGAATAAGTGTGGGTCTAGAACCATAAAACTTAGCCTCGCCAGGCTCAAACCACCCGATAGGAGAACGACATCGCCGACCATACAAAGCCTCAAATGGTGCCATCTCAATGTTGGACTGATAACTATTATTGTAAGCAAACTCGGCCAAAGGCAAGAACTGGTCCCACTGACCTCCGAAGTCAATCACACACGCCCTGAGCAAGTCCTCCAATATCTGAACTGTACGCTTCGACTGACCATCAGTCTGAGGGTGAAATGATGTGCTGAGATCTATCTGGGTACCCATCTCACTATGCAATGCTCTCCAGAAGCGCGAGGTGAACTGAGGACCTCGATATGATATAATGGACACCGGCACACCATGCAGCCGGACTATCTCCTGAATGTAAATCTGGGCCAACCTCTCAGAAGTATAAGTAGTAGCTACTGGAATGAAATGCGCCGATTTGGTCAATTTGTCCACAATGACCCAAACTGCGTCAACCTTCCGCAAGGTCCGAGGCAACCCAACCACAAAGTCCATAGTGATGCGCTCCCATTTCCACTCAGGAATGGCATTCTGCTGAAATAGGCCTCTGATGCTCATACTTAACCTGCTGGCAATTAAGACACCTAGCCACATACTCCACAATTTCCTTCTTCATCCGCCTCCGCCAATAATGCTGCTTCAAATCATGATACATCTTCGTAGCACCAGGATGAACAGAATACCGAGAAATGTGTGCCTCTTCTAGAATCCTCTCCCTCAGGCCATCAACCTTAGGAACAGATAAGTGGCCCTGAAGTCTTAGAACACCATCCTCGCCAATAATAACCTCCTTGTCCCTACCCTGAACCATTGTCTCTCATAGCTCAGCCAAACACGGATCATCATACTGCCGAGCCTTAATCTCCCTCAATAACGAAGATTGAGCAACCACATGTGCAAGAACTCGACGGGCGGGGCTCTAAAAGGTCTAATCTCACCAAGCGATTGGCCAAGGACTGAATGTCCAAGGCTAGAGGTCTCTCCTCTGCTGCAATATAAGCCAAGCTACCCATACTCTCCGCCTTCCTGCTCAAAGCATCTGCTACCACATTTGCCTTGCCCGGATGATAAAGAATGGTGATATCATAATCCTTCAACAACTCAAGCCATCTGCGATGTCTCAAATTAAGATCCTTCTACTTGAAAAAGTGCTTCAAGCTACGGTGGTCTGTATAAACCTCACAGGACACTCCATACAAGTAGTGCCTCCAAATCTTAAGAGCATGAACAATCACCGCCAACTCCAAATCGTGCACAAGATAATTCTTCTCATGAACCTTTAGCTGNCTTATGAGCATGAACAATCGCCGCCAACTCCAAATCGTGCACAGGGTAATTCTTCTCATGAACCTTTAGCTGGCGTGAAGCATAAGCAATAACTCTCCCCTCCTGTATCAATACACACCCCAAGCCAACGCGCGAAGCATCACAATATACTATATACATCCCAGAACCGGAAGGCAATACTAGAACTGGTGCTGATGTCAATACTGTCTTGAGCTTCTGAAAGCTCGCCTCACACTCGTCAGACCATCGGAACGGGGCATTATTCTTAGTCAATCTAGTCAATGGAGCTGCAATAGAAGAGAACCCCTCCACAAATCGGCGATAATAGCCTGATATGCCCAAAAAGCTCCTGATCTCTATAGCTGAAGTAGGACGCGACCAACNCCCTCCACAAATCGGCGATAATAACCTGCTAGGCCTAAAAAGCTCCTGATCTCTGTAGCTGAAGTAGGACGCGACCAACTCTGAACTGCCTCGATCTTCTGAGGATCAACCTTGATACCCTCTCCGGATACCACATTCCCCAAGAATGCCATGGAATCCAACCAGAACTCACACTTGGAGAACTTAGCATATAGCTTCTGTTCTCACAAAGTCTGGAGCACAACTCTCAAATGTTGCTCGTGCTCCCCCAGGCTACGTGAGTAAATAAAAATGTCATCAATGAAGACAATGACAAAGGAATCAATATACGACCTGAACACCCTATTCATCAAGTCCATGAATGCTGCTAGGGCATTAGTCAAGCCAAAGGACATCACCAGGAACTCATAATGGCCATATCTCGTACGAAAAGCAGTCTTCAGAACATCTAAAGCCCGAATCCTCAATTGATGATACCCCGATCTCAAATCAATCTTAGAAAACACACGAGCACCCTGAAACTGGTCAAACAAATCATCGATGCGTGACAAAGGATACTTATTCTTAATGGTAACCTTGTTCAACTGGCGTTAATCAATACACATCCGCATGGACCCATCCTTTTTCTTCATGAATAGACTGGAGCACCCCACGACGATACACTCGGTCTGATGAACCCCTTAGCTAACAACTCCTCAAGCTGCTCCTTCAACTCCTTCAACTCTTTCGGAGCCATACGGTACAGAGGAATAGATATAGGTTGGGTGCCTAGAGCTAAATCAGTGCAGAAATCAATATCACGATCCGGAGGAATGCCAGGAAGGTCCGAAGGAAATACATCAGCAAACTCTCGAACAACTGGCACTGAATCAATCACCGGAGACTCGGCGGTGGTGTCCCGCACATAGGTGAGGTAGGCCAGACAACCCTTCCCGACCATGTGTCGAGCCTTCAGGAATGAAATAACCCGTCTGGATGCACTAACTGAGGAACATCTCCACTCTAGCCCAGGCGACTCTAGCATGGCTAAAGTAATTGTCTTGGCATGGCAAGCTAGCACGACATGATAAAGAGATAGCCAATACATGCCTAAAATAATCTCAAAATCAGCCATGTCGAGCAATAAGAGATCTGCTAGAGTCTCGAACCCGCAAAATGAAATCACACATGACCAATAAATCTGGTCTACAACCACAGAATCGCCCACGGGAGTGGACACATAAATAGGAGAACCCAAGGACTCACGAGGGACATCCAGAAAATGGGCAAATAAGACCGAGACATAGGAATAAGTGGATCCTGGATCAAATAGCACCGATGCCTCTCTACCACATACTGTAATAATACATGTGATCACGGCGTCTGAGGCCACTGCATCTGATTTGGCCGGGATAGCATAGAATCTAGTTGGAGCACCGGAAGACTGAGCCCCGCCGGAATGAACATGAGCTGACTGACCTCTCCCTGACTGGCCTCCACCTCTAGGACGACCCCTGCCGACCTGTCCCCTACCTATAGGTGGCCTGACGACTGGTGCTGGACCCATAGACTGAAAATCCTGCTGCACCGCTTTGCCCCGAAACCTGAGAGAATGCCTCTTCATATGACCTGGATCCCCACACTCATAACAACCTCCGGGTATCATAGCCTTTTCCCCAAAGAGGAACCCTAAATGGCCGGATAGCGATGTGTACTCTCTGTCATAGCACTGAAGTAGGGACTGGGGAATCTCGGATAACTGGGATAACCACTAGGTGAACTCCGAATGGCTGGAGGGCGGTAGGAACGCTCTGGCATGGCGCTGAAATGAGCCCTCGCTGGAACACCTCGGGGAGGTGGTGGGGGTGCTGAATATGGAGGCCTGCTGGGCTGACCTCTGCCCCTAACTGGGGCACCTCTAAAATCCCCGGAGAATCTGGCTCTCTTGTCCTGCTGACCCTGCTCTCTGCCTCTCGATCGATAGCCCTCAATCCGACGAGCTATCTCGACCACCAGCTGATAGGGAGTCCCCATCTCCACCTCTCGGTCCATGTTGGCCCTAATACCGGAGTGCAACCCTGCTACAAATCTCCGCACTCTCTCAGCATCAATAGGCAATATCATAAGTGCGTGGCGAGACAACTCTGAGAATCTAGCCTCATAATATGTCACTGACATCTGTCCCTGCTCCAACTGCTCAAACTGATATCGCATCTCTTCCCTCTCATAGGGTGGGATATACCTATCTAGAAACATCTGAGTGAACTGCTCCCAGGTGATAGGAGGAGAATCTGCTGGCCTGCTGAGAANCTGAAATAGGGCCTCACTGGAGCACCACGGGGAGGTGGCGGAGGAGCTGAATATGGAGGCCTGCTAGACTAGCCTCTACCAAACTGACCTCTACCCCTGGCTGGGGAACCTCTGAAATCTCCTCAAAATCTAGCCCTCTAATCCTATTGACCCTGCTCTCTACCTCTGGAACGATAACCCTCAATACGGCGAGCTATCTCAACCACAAGCTGATAGGGAGTCCCCATCTCCACCTCTCGGGCCGTATTGACCCTAATACCTAAGTGCAGCCCTGCTAAAAATCTCCACACTCTCTCAACATCAGTAGGCAATATCATAAGTGCGTGGCGAGACAACTCTGAGAATCTAGCCTCATAATATGTCACTGACATCTGTCCCTGCTCCAACTGCTCAAACTGATATCGCATCTCTTCCCTCTCATAGGGTGGGATATACCTATCTAGAAACATCTGAGTGAACTGCTCCCAGGTGATAGGAGGAGAATCTGCTGGCCTGCTGAGAATATAGGACTGCCACCATCTGCGAGCTCTGCCCTCTAGCTGGAGGGTAGTGAAGTCCACTCCATGGGACTCTAATATCCTCATATTGTGCAGCCTATCCCTGCGCCTGTCAACAAAATCCTGGGCATCCTTGCCTCGATCACCCCCAAATACTGGAGGGTGCAACCGAGTCCATCTATCTAATAACTTCTGCGGATCACCGTCCGCAGCTGGCCTGGGCTCAGGTGTTGCTGCTACAGGCTGGGCCCCACCCACGGGCAATGTACCCGGGGTATGATATAATGATGCTGCCTGACCTGCAGCCTGGGCGGTAGGAGTCTGGGCCCCCCTCCCGCCTGAGATGTGGCATGATCTGCCGGAAATAAATCGGTCTGGGACATGGTGTCCATGAACCGCATCATACGGCCCATGATCTCCTAGAATCCTAGCGCCATCATAAAGTCCACTAGAGCAGGACCTGCTGGGGGCACCTTACCCTGCTCCTCTATAGTAGGGTCCTCTGGGGTATGACTGGAATAGCTCGGGGATGCCCTCGTCCCCTACCTCAGACCGGTGCCCTCCCCCTGCTTCTGCCATGGCCTCGAACAACGGGGTTAGAGGCCCCTCCCGGATCTGGAACATCGGATGCACGCGTCCTCACCATCTGTGAGAGAATAGAAGAATGAAATTTAGTAAACCATTGACTTCATGATAGAATAAAAATAAGCAGAGGATTTCCTAACATCCTATATCCTCCCGAAGATAAGTACAGACGTCTCCATATCGATCCGCAAGACTGTACTAGGTTTACCCGTGACTTGTGAGACCTACGTGAACCGTGAACCTAGTGCTCTGATACCATGTTGTCACGACCCAAAATACTAACTTAGGTCGTGATGGCGCCCAACAACGGGGCTAGGCAAGCCCACGCTTAAATTACTAAGGATTCCTCCCATGCTGTGTTAAACATCCCAATACGTGCCAAGTTTTAAAGTTCAAAAACATTAATTGAAAAAGATAGCAAGCCATTTCTACCAAAAGCAATCAAAAAAGAGGAATGAGCCAATATATACATATACAGACCCGAAAAACCAAAATAACAACTACGTGTGTGCCGGGAACTAGTGTCACAAGTCCTACGGGCATACTAACAGAATATACAAAACATAATATACAATCACATTGTCTGAAAGAAATAGATGGGAAATAAGCAAAAGAAAACTCCATGGTGCTGCTGAGGATCGTCAGGAGAAGAAACTCACCGTGAAGTCGGGTCCGACTAAGATCAGAATCGAGCTCAGGTTTGATAACCAGACGCACCAGCCTCAGAACCTGTACAATTAAGTACAGAAGTGCAGCATGAGTACATAAACAAATATGTACCCAGTGAGTATCCCGCCTAACCTCGAAGAGGTAGTGACGAGAGATCGACTTGACACTCACTAAGGTCCAACAAAATAATTAGCAAGATATAATATCAGTAACGAACATACAAGGATGATAAAAGCAGTAAACATTTAAAATAACAGTAATTCAAATAAATACTGGAAGTAAATATACAATCTCTACCTCATTATTCTTTTCTTTCCTTTAAAAATATATCTGAACACTCAAAATCCATAACAAAATTCTTAACAATTTAACATGCGCATACAGGATAAGGACCACCGGCCTAAGCCATCATAATAATCATATATGTGCACTGCCGAGGGTCGAACGACCCGAACCATAATATATATATATCTTTCAATCTTGTCGTGGCGTACGACCCGCTCCCATGAGAGTGGGGGAAATAACAGTCCGCTCGCGGAATGTAAATTGCGAAGCGGTCACATGCACACATAATCCACACATTTATTCTTCATCAATTACTTTCCGTGAAAAATTCCTTAAAATTACTTAAATTCCATGATCTCAGGGAAACAAGCTCCATGTAACATTAATTCACTAAGCATATAGTTCATTTCAAGGAAAACATAAGGCATGGTGTAGGCCTAACTACCGAGACATAACAATAATAGTCGCTACGTACAGACTCTCATCACTTTACGTGTACGTAGTCCCCACAAACATTATCACATAGTCATTTAAAGCACCTAAGGTGACAGTTTCCCCTTACAAGGTTAGAAAGGAAACTCACCTCTNTAATACATGATTTTTACTTGATTTCATAGCTAATTCACGGGTAATTTTCTAAATTCTCGAAGGCCCTAGGTTACTACCCAATTTCCTAAATTTTCACTAATTAAGTAGTTAAATTCCACTAAGAATGCATGCATTAACTAACTCTAGGATATAATCTACTTACCTTTCAGTGATATGGTCTTTGAGCCCTTTTCTCAAGCTCTCAAGGTGTTCTAATGGAGGAAGAAATGAAGAAATAATGAAGAATCATGTATTTAAGAAACACAATGTCTGACAGTGTTTCCGCACCTGCAGCTCGAGGACTGCACTTGCGGTCTCGCACCTGCAATAAAAGGCTCGCACCTGCGGAAATGGACGAGGAAGCCTGGGCCTGCACCTGCGCAGGGGAGACCGTCTGCGGAACTTTGTCCGCACCTGCGAGAAATGGACTGCCCGCTGGGGGTTGCACCTGCGAGGCTAGGATCGCAGGAGTGATCCCGCACCTGCGACTGGGCAACCGCACCCGCGCATCACATCAGAACAGGTGCACCAACAGCTATTTCAGTTGGTTTTTGGCCTCGTATGGTGTCCGGGACGCACCTGGGCCCACCCGAGCCCCCGTCCAAATATACCAACAAGTCCCAAATCATAATACGGACTCACTCGAGCCTACAGAACACCCAAAACAACGCTAAAACACAAAATCACACCTCAAAACCCCTAGAACCAAACTTAGGAACTTTAAGTTTTCTTGACTTCGCTAACAACGCGCCGAACCGACCTATAATACTCGGAATGACACCAAATTTTACAGGCAAGTCATAAATGACATAACAGAACTATTCCCGATCTCAAAATTCCGTTTGAACCTCGATAACACAAAAACACGTCCCAAATTACAATAGGAACTTAAGGAACTTCTTATTTCAATATTGGGCGCCAAAATGCTCCCGGGTCATCAGAAACCCATTTCGAACATACACCCAGAGTTGAAATCATCATACGAAGCTACTCGAATCGTCGAAACTTGATTTCGAGGTCATTTACCCAAAATGTTGACCGAAGTCAAACTTGGCCTTAAAGGCCAACCTTAAGGAACCAGGTGTTCCTATAGCACTCTAAACACTTTCGAATCCCGGACCACCCGCCCCTGCAAGTCATAAATCACAATAAGCCGCTATGGGAAGTTTCGTTTAGGGTAACGGGGTCCGATAACGCAAAACGACCGGTCGGATCGTTACATATGGTGTGACCACATGTGCGGTTGCCCAGACGCAGGTGCGAGACCGCTCCTGCAGTCCCATCCTTACAGGTGCAACCCCCAGGTGTGGGCTATCCTCACAGGTGCGGAGCCGCAGGTGAGGACTCCTACCCGCAGGTGCGAGCCCAGGACCTTGTCCCATTTTTCGCAGGTGCGAGCTATTGCTCACTGGTGCGAGACCACAAATGCGGTCCTTGAGCCGCAAGTGCGGAACTACTGAAGGTAGTGTGTTCTTTTAAACACGGGAAATGTTCATTTTCTCCATTTTTCTTCCACCATTGTCGACTTAGGTAGCTTGGGAAAGGTCAAATCCACCTAGATACTGAAAGATAAGTGATTTATACTATAATATTAGTTTAATACATGAAATCCTAGGTAGATTAACCTCCTAATTAGTGAAAAATCAAGGGTTAGAGTAAAAACCTAGGTTTTATGGAAAATGGAAGAATTACCAAGAAATTTTCCATGGAATCATACAAAAACTATATATTAATCACCCGCGTCGCATGTATGATTCGTGAGCGGGATAGCCCTACTATTATGTCAATCGCGTCGCATGTTCGATTCGCGAGCGGGGTAATAGATGCATCTATGGTTATAGCCGTTTGACCCTCGGCAGTGCACATTTATTTTCGCGACGCTTCGGCCGTACGCTTTCAGCCTATTATGTGCTATATAATTTAATCGAAGTTTGTTGAAATTGTATAAACTGTTTCATGTGAAAAAGGGAATTTAGTACATTATATGCTAGTGAAATTTGACATGCAAAGGTAATTACAACTATACTTGATATTTTATGACTTTGTGATTACTACGACTGTTATGTCTGCCTAGTTTTTATTAAATTATGTTATTTAGAAATGTTGACCCTAGTAAGTATCACGTCTACTTCTCGTCACTACGTCTTCGAGATTAGGCGGGATACTCACTGGGTACATATCAATTTATGTAGTCATGCTACGCTTCTATACTTAATTGTACAAGCTATGAGGTAGGTGCATCTGGGCATTTATCCGGAGCTCGTCCCTGACGTATACTTGGCGTGGACTTCTCGGTGAACTGATTTCCCCGATGTATCTCTCTGGCAGCACCTTGGAGTTCCTCTTTTCTTTTGCTATGTCTGTATTATTTTTCTTTACATAGTAGGGCAAACTTGTATTTCTTTTGGATACCCGTTTCTATTAGATGCCCGTAGACCTGTGACGCCAGTTCCTGGCATGCCCACGTAGTGGATATTCTATTCTTTTGGGTTGTAACTATCGGTGGTGTTCACTATATTTGTTGCTCACTTTTGGTCGTCTAAGTCACTAATTTACTTCGAATTTATGCTTTGAAAGGAAAACCTCTTAAGTATGGTGAATTATTTATAAATTAAAAAGGGGTCACTAGTAAATTAAGGTTGGCTTGCCTGACATCGAAGTTGGGCGCCCTCGCGACCTAAATTGGGATTTGGGTCATGACAACATGGTATCAGAGCTCTAGGTTCACGTAGGCCTTTCACGGGCAAACCTAATAGAGTCTTGCGGATCGATATGGAGACATCTATATTTATCTTCGGGAGGCTATATGGTGTTAGGAAACCTCTCTTTATTCATGTTCTATCGTGCAGTCGATGGTTTACTAAATCTCATTCTTCTATTCTCTCACAGATGGTGAGGACACGCACGACTGACATTCCAGACCCAGGAGATGCCGCTACCCCCACCGTCCGAGGTCGTGGCAGAGGCCGGGGGAGGGCACCGGCCCAAGGTAGGGGACGAGGGAGTCCCAGAGCTGTTCCAGTAGCACACCCAGCAGATCCGGCAGAGGATCCTATCATAGATGAGCAAGGAGAGGTGCCCCCAGCAGATCCTGTCCCAGTAGACTTTATGACAACGCCAGGCTTCTAGGAGGCCATGGGCCGTATGATGCGGTTCATGGACACTATGACTCAGGCTGGTTTATTTCCAGCGGATCCTGCCACATCTCAGGCGGGAGGGGGAGCCCAGACCCCTACTACCCAGGCCGCAGGACATGCAACAACAGTATAACAGACTCTAGGTACACTGCCCATGGGTGGAGCCCAGCCGGTAGCAGCAGCACCTGAGCTCAGACCAGCTGCGGACGGCGATCCGCAGAAGTTATTGGATAGATGGACCTGATTGCACCCTCCTATCTTCGGAGGTGAGAAGGGCGAGGATGCCCAGGACTTCATTGATAGGTGCAGGGACATACTGCACAACATGAGGATACTGGAGTCCCATGGAGTGGACTTCACTACTTTTCAGCTTGGGGGCAGGGCCCGCAGATGGTGGCAGTCCTATGTCCTTGGTAGACCGGCAGTTTCCCCTTCCATCACTTGGGAGCAGTTCACTCAGTTGTTCCTGGATAGGTATATCCCACCCTCCGAGAGGGAAGAGCTGCGATATCAGTTTGAGTAGCTGGAGCAGGGACAAATGTCAGTGACAGACTACGAGGCCATGTTTTCTAAGTTTTCTCGTCATGCCCTTATGATACTTCATACTGATGCTGAGAGAGTGCGGATATTTGTAGCTGGGCTGCACTCATGTATTAGGGCCAACATGGTCCGAGAGGTGGAGATGGGGACTCCCTATCAGCTTGTGGTCAAGATAGCTCACCGGATTGAGGGTTATCGTTCAAGGGGCAGAGAGCAGAGTCAGCAGGATAAGAGAGTTAGATTTTCAGGAGATTTCAGAGGTACCCCAGCCAGGGGTAGATGTCAGTTTTGTAGAGTCCAGCCTAACAGGCCTCCATATTCAGCTCCTCTACCACCTCCCCGTGGTGCTCCAGTGAGGCCCTATTTCAGCGCCATGCCAGAGAGTTCCTACCGTCCACCAGCCATTCATGGTTCCTCAGGCGGGTATGCCGGTCATCAGGGGTCTTCTAGTCCTTACTTCAGTGCCATGCCGGAGGGTTCTCACCGTCCCCTAGCTATCCAGGGTCCTTCTTCAAGGCAGCAGGCCATGTCACCAGCGAGATGTTATGAGTGTGGGGATCCAGGCCATATGAGGAGGACTTGTCCCAGGCTTTGGGGAAAAGCCGTTTAGCAGAGCTATCAGCCTACATTTTCAGCACCGGCGGTTCGTCCACCCAGAGGTGGAGGACAAGCAGGGGGAGCTCTGTCAGCCCCTATTCATTCCAGCGGAGGTCAGCCATCTGGTGCTCCAACTAGATTCTACGTTATTCCGTCCCGATCAGATGCAATGGCCTCAGATGCCGTGATCACAAGTACTATTTCAGTAGGTGGTAGAGATGCGTCAGTGTTATTTGATCCAGGATCCACCTATTCATATGTGTCAGCCTTATTTTCTTGTTTCTTGGATGTTCCTCGCGAGTCCTTGGGTACTCCTATTTATGTGTCCACTCCCATGGGTGATTCTGTGGTTGTAGACCGGATTTATCGGTCCTGTGTGATTTCATTTTGTGGGTTCGAGACCAAAGCAGACCTTCTATTGCTCGACATGGTTGATTTTGAGGTTATTTTAGGCATGGATTGGTTATCTCCTTATCATGCCATGCTAGATTTCCATGCCAAGACAGTTACCTTAGCCATGCCCGATTCGCCTAGGCTGGAGTGGAGAGGTTCCTCAGTTAGTGAAGCTAGCCGGGTTGTTTCATTCCTGAAGGCTCGACATATGGTCGAGAAGGGTTGTTTGGCCTATCTTGCATATGTGCGGGACACCACCGCCGAGTCTCCGATGATTGATTCAATGCCATTGGTTCAAGAGTTTGCTGATGTATTTCCTTTAGACCTTCCAGGCATGCCTCCAGATCGTGATATTGATTTCTGCATTGATTTAGCTCCAGGCACCCAGCCTATATCTATTCCTCGGTACCGTATGGATCCAAAAGAGTTGAAGGAGTTGAAGGAGCAGCTTGAGGAGTTGTTAGCTAAGGGGTTTATCAGGCCGAGTGTATCACTGTGGGGTTCCCCAGTTTTATTTGTGAAGAAGAAGGATGGGACTATGCGGATGTGTATTGATTACCGCCATTTGAACAAGGTCACCATTAAGAACAAGTACCCTTTGCCGCGCAACGATGATTTGTTTGACCAGTTGCAGGGTGCTCGGGTGTTTCTAAGATTGATTTGAGATCGAGATATCATCAGTTGAGGATTCGGGCCTCAGATGTTCCGAAGACTGCTTTTCGTACGAGATATGGCCATTATGAGTTCCTGGTGATGTCCTTTGGCTTGACTAATGCCCCAGCAACATTTATGGACTTGATGAACAGGGTGTTCAGGACGTACATTGATTCTTATGTCATCGTCTTCATTGATGACATTCTGATTACTCACATAGCCTGGGAGAGCACGAGCAACATTTGAGAGTTATGCTTCAGACCTTGCGAGAATAGAAGCTATATGCTAAGTTCTCTAAGTGTGAGTTTTGGTTGGATTCCGTGGCATTCTTGGGACATGTGGTATCCGGAGAGGGTATCAAGGTTGATCCTAAGAAGATTGACGCAGTTCAGAGTTGGCCACGTCCTATTTCAGCTACAAAGATCAGGAGTGTCTTGGGTCTAGCAGGCTACTACCGGCGATTTGTGGAGGGCTTTTCATCCTTTGCAGCCCCACTGACTAGATTGACTTAGAAGAATGCCCCGTTCCGATGGTCCGACGAGTGTGAGGCGAGCTTTCAGAAGCTCAAGACAGCATTGACCTCAGCACCAGTCCTGGTATTGCCTTCTGGTTCTGGGATGTATACAGTATATTGCGACGCTTCACGCGTTGGCTTGGGGTGTGTGTTGATGCAGGATGGGAGAGTTATTGTTTATGCTTTGCGCCAGCTGAAGTTTCATGAGAAGAATTATCCATTGCACGATTTGGAGTTGGCGGCGATTGTTCATGCTCTTAAGATTTTTAGGCACTATTTGTATGGGGTGTCCTATGAGGTTTACACGGATCACCGTAGCTTACAGCAATTGTTCAAACAGAGGGATCTTAATTTGAGGCAGCGTAGGTGGCTTGAGTTGCTGAAGGATTATGACATCACCATTCTTTATCATCCGGGCAAGGCGAATGTGGTGGCAGATGCTTTGAGCAGGAAGGTAAAGAGTATGGGTAGCTTGGCTTATATTGCAGGAGAGGAGAGACCTCTAGCCTTAGACATTCAGTCCTTGGCTAATCACCTAGTGAGATTAGACCTTTCAGAGCCTCGTTGAGTTCTAGCACATGTGGTTGCTCAGTCTTTGTTATTGGGTGAAATTAAGGCTCGGCAGTTTGAGGATCCGTGCTTGGCAGAGCTTCGGGATACGGTGGTTCAAGGTGGTGCCAGGGAGGTTACTATTGGCGAGGATGGTGTTTTGAGACTTCAGGGCCGTTTATGTGTTCCTAATGTTGATGGCCTGAGGGAGAGGATTCTAGAGGAGGCACATAGTTGTCGGTATTTTATTCATCCTGGTGCTACAAAGATGTATCGTGACTTGAAGCAGCATTTCTAGTGGAGGCGGATGAAGAAGGACATTGTGGAGTATGTGGCTAGGTGTCTTAATTGCCAGCAGGTTAAGTGTGAGAACCAGAGGCCAGGAGGCCTACTTCAGCAGATGCCCATTCCTGAGTGGAAGTGGGAGCGCATCACTATGGACTTCGTGGTTGGGTTGCCTCGGACTTTGCGGAAGGTTGACGCGGTTTGGGTCATTGTGGATAGATTGACCAAATCGGCGCACTTCATTCCAGTGGCTACTACTTATAATTTTGAGAGGTTGGCCCAGATCTACATTCGGGAGGTAGTCTGGTTGCACGGTGTGCAGGTGTCCATTATATCAGATCGAGGTCCTCAGCTCAACTCGCACTTCTGGAGAGCGTTGCATAATGAAATGGGTAGGGGTGGGCATATATCGAGTAAAACCGATAACCCGAACCGTTAATTATTTATTGGGTTATCGATATTGGGTTATTGGGTTAACGGTTCGGTAACGGTTAAATTTTTTTTATATTGGGTTATCGGTTCGGGCTCGGTTTGCAATTCTGTTATTGGGTAAAAATAGGTAACCCAATAAGAATTAACTAATTTACCCTTAAGTATATACATACTATACTAGGTGTTTCATTTTCATAATTCCTTTTCAATTTTCCTATTCTCATTTCTCAATATTTTCCGCTGCACCCCTACCTACCTCTGTACCTCACTGGCTCACCAGTTCGCCGCCAGTCTGCCTCACCAGTCACCACGGCTCACGCCCTCACCGTCAAGACTCATGCCAACACTCATCAGTCGCATCGTGTAAGTTTTGGCTCAGGATTGTGCTTTTTGCTTCTTGTGCATTGTTTTGATTTTTGCTTACTCTTGTTCTTCTCTCATGTTTTGCTTTTATGCTGATGATTGTTTTTTTCTTTGCTGATAACTGAAAAAGTTAAAAGTCTGATAGTTCTTTTATTGCTGCAAAAATGTAAACTGAGTGTCACTAATTTTATTGTGTTCAGTTCCTTTCTTCACATCTGTGGTAATTGAGCTGAGGTTATGTATTCTGTTGTTGATTACAGTATGATTTGACATGTAATTGATTTATGGGATATTGTTGTACTGTTTTCGATTTGTAATCTGGTGGCTTCCGTTTTCTATTTTTGGAATGTTGTTGCTTGTCCAGTGTGTTTTGTCTTCAAAAACCTTAATGGAAGTTGAAAAAAAATAGATTTGTCGTAATCTTAAAAAAACCCTTTCAGCTGTTATGATCTGCTGTACACAAACATACTTATTACTGTTTGCATAAGATGTATCTCCTCTGGTTTGCGACTATATCCAGCTGTTCTTTTAAGCGTTTCTCTTTTTGGTTTGTTCTTCTGTTAAGCATACAACGTTTTGGCAAATCTATTTCTTGACTTTTGGCTCAAGATAATTGAGACCTCGACAGTTTTATATATTGCGAAATTATTTTAGTTGTTTTATCTTATCGGGTAAACTGATAACCGAACCGATAATGATGGATAACCGATTAATCGATAACCGATAACCAATATCTTATCGGTTTGGTTATCGGGTTATGATATTTGTAAATCGATAACCAATTAGCAAAACTGATAATATTCATAACCGAATCGAACCGACCGATGCCCACCCCTAGAGATGGGTACCCAGATAGATCTCAACACAACATTTCACCCTCAGACTGATGGTCAGTCGGAGCATACAGTTCAGATATTGGAGGACATGCTCAGGGCATGTGTGATTGACTTCGGAGGTCAGTGGGACCAGTTCTTGCCTTTGGCGAGTTTGCTTACAATAATAGTTATCAATCCAGCATTGGGATGGCACCATTTGAGGCTTTGTATGGTCGATCTCCTATCGGGTGGTTTGAGCCTGGCGAGGCTAAGTTATATGGCACCGACCTGGTGAGAGATGCTTTGGAGAAAGTGAAGTTGATTCAGGAGAGGCTCTGCACGGCACAGTCCGGACAGAAGAGTTACGCGGATCAGAAGGCGTGTGATGTATCATTTATGGAGGGAGATAAGGTTCAGTTGAAAGTCTCGCCGATGAAGGGTATTATGAGGTTCGGGAGGAAGGGAAAGCTAAGCCCGAGTCTTATAGGTCCTTTCAAAGTATTGAGGCGAGTTGGAGGGGTTTCTTATGAGCTTGCTTTACCTCCCAGTTTATCAGGAGCTCATCCGGTCTTTCATGTATCCATGCTCCGGAGGTACCACACCGACTTCTCTCACGTGGTTGATTTCAACACTATTCAGTTGGATGAGAAGTTGGGCTATGAGGAGGAGCCAGTTGCTATTATTGACAGGCAGG
This sequence comes from Nicotiana knightiana, assembly GCA_005239525.1. Classification (NCBI taxonomy): domain Eukaryota; kingdom Viridiplantae; phylum Streptophyta; class Magnoliopsida; order Solanales; family Solanaceae; genus Nicotiana; species Nicotiana knightiana. Next base: position 13,066 of record ML380937.1, on the reverse strand, counting down.
ATCACCAGTTGAGATCCAAGAGAGTTTCTGCCGTAAAGGTCCAGTGGAGGGGCCAACCAGTCAAGGAGGCGACCTGGGAGTCCGAGGAGGACATGCGGAGCAGATATCCACATTTATTCAGCACTTCAGGTATGATTCTTGACCCGTTCAAGGACTAACGTTATTTAAGAGGTGGAGAGTGTAACGACTTGACCGGTCGTTTTGCGTTATCGGACCCCGTTCCCCTAAATGAAACTTCCCATAGAGGCTTATTGTGATTTATGACTTGCGGGGACGGGTGGTTCGGGATTCGGAAACGTTTAGAGTGGTATAGGAACACTTGGTTCCTTAAGGTTGGCCTTTAAGACCAAGTTTGACTTCGGTAAACATCTTGAGTAAACGACCTCGGAATCAAGTTTCGACGGTTCCGGTAGCTTCGTATGATGATTTCGGACTTGGGCATATGTTCTGAATGGGTTTTGGATGACCCGGGGGCGTTTCGGCGCCCAATATCGAATTTGAGTTTCCTTAAGTTTGAAATTTGGTTTGGAACGTGTTTTTGTGTTATCGAGGTCCGAACGGAATTTCGAGATCGGGAATAGTTCAATTATGTCAATTATGACTTGCCTGCAAAATTTGGTGTCATTCCGAGTAATATAGGTCAGTTCGGCGCATTGTTAGTGAATTGAAGAAAGCTTAAAGTTCCTAAGTTTGGTTCTAGGGGTTTTGAGGTGTGATTTTAAGTTTTAGCGTTGTTGCGGGTGTTCCAAAGGCTCGAGTGAGTCCGTATTATGATTTGGGACTTGTTGGTATATTTGGACGGGGGCTCGGGTGGGCCTAGGTGACTCTCGGAAACCAAACAAGGCCAAAAACCAGCTGGTGCACCTGATTGGGTATGACCGCAGGTGCGGTTGACCAGTCGCAGGTGCGAAACTGCTCCTGCGGTCCCAGCCTCGCAGGTGCAACCCCCAGGTGGGCTGCCCAGTCCTCGCAGGTGCAGGACATCCCCCCAGGTGCGGAGTCGCATGTGCGAACTCCTGCCCGCAGGTGCGAGCCAGGCCCTTGTCCTTTTTTCTGCAGGTGCGAGCTATTGCTCGCAGGTACGGTCCTTGAGCCGCAGTTGCGTAGCTACTTAAGGCAGTGTGTTCTTTTAAACACGAAAAATGTTTTCTTCCACCATTGTCAACTTAGGGAGCTTGGGAAAGGGCCAATCCACCTAGCTACTGAAAGGTAAATGATTTCTACTTTAATATTAGTTTAATACATGAAATCCTAGGTAGATTAACCTCCTAATTAGTGAAAAATCAAGGGTTAGAGTAAAAACCTAGGTTTTTTGAAAAATGGGAGAATTACCAAGAAATTTGCCATGGAATCATACGAAAACTATATATTAATGATCCTTAGGTTATGGGTAAGTGTTTCCTTCGAAAATTTCCGGAATACGAGCACGTGGGCCCGAAGGTGTATTTTGAGATATTGCAAAGTAGGCTAAATTGGTTAATTAAATAGGGAAATTCCATACTTTTGAGCATCAATTGATGTATTTATGTAACATTTGGCTAGTTACGAGACCTTGGTTGACGAGTTCGGAGTTTCGGGCGCGTTCTTGACCCGAAAAGTAGGTTCGACACGAGGTGAGTCTCCTTTTTAACCTTGTAAGAGGGAATTGTCCCCATAGGTGATTATGAATAATTTCATGTCCTTATTTGCGGGGGCTATGCACGCACGAAGTGACGAGAGTCCGTGCGTAGCTACTATTATGTTATGTTGGGTAGTTCTAGGACTCACAAGCATGCTTTTATGTGCTTTGCATGTGTACCTAAATGTATTTGAGTTGCATAGTATCCTTGAAGTTGGTGTGAAAGTATTAGAAAGTTATGTTCAAAAATCATATTGCTTAAGTTCTTGCTTTTACGTACAACCTCTGTTAAATCCCTAAATGTTGAAAAATTATGTGTATGTATACGGCACCCACGTTGCATGTATGATTCGTGAGCGGGATAGCCCTACTATTATGTCAACCGCGTCGCATGTTCGATTCGCGAGCGGGGTAATACATGCATATATGGTTTGAGCCGTTCGACCCTCGACAATGCGCATTTATTTTCGCGATGCTTCGGCCGTACGCTTTCGGCCTATTATGTGCTATATAATTTAATGGAAGTTTGTTGAAATTGTATAAACTGTTTCATGTGAAAAAGGGAATTTAGTGCATTATATGCTAGTGAAATTTGACATGCAAAGGTAATTACAACTATACTTGATATTTTATGACTTTGTGATTACTACGACTGTTATGCCTGCCTAGTTCTTATTAAATTATGTTATTTAGAAATGTTGACCCTAGTAAGTATCACGTCTACTTCTCATCACGAATAGTTCGAGATTATGCGGGATACTCACAGGGTACATATCTGTTTTTGTACTTATGCTACGCTTCTGTACTTAATTGTACAGGCTCTGAGGCAGGTGCATTTGGGCATTTATCCGGAGCTCGTCCCTAACGTATACTTGGCGTGGACTTCTCGGTGAGCTACTTTCCCTGGCGTATCTCTCTGGCAGCACCTTGGAGTTCCTCTTTTCTTTTGCTATGTCTGTATTATTTTTCTTCAGACAGTAGGGCAAACTTGTATTTTATTTTGGATACCTGTTTCTATTAGATGCCCGTAGACCTGTGACGCCAGTTCCTGGCATGCCCACGTAGTGGACATTCTATTCTTTTGGGTTGTAACTATCGGTGGTGTTTACTATATTTGTTGCTCACTTTTGGTCGTCTAAGTCACTAATTTACTTCGAATTTATGCTTTGAAAGGAAAACCTCTTAAGTATGGTGAATTATTTATAAATTAAAAAGAGATCACTAATAAATTAAGGTTGGCTTGCCTGACATCGAAGTTGGGTGCCATCGCGACCTAAATTGGGATTTGGGTCGTGACACTAGTCTTGAACATGCAATCGGTGGTAGTAAACCTTATATTTGTTGTGGGGACCATACTTTCCTTTTTTCCTAAAATAATACATTATAACATCAATGTGCTGCAACAAAACAGATTGCATTTATTCTATTGATTATTACAATTATCTTCAAAAAATCTGCAAAATAACCACAGAATTACATATTATCTACAGAATATACACATTAAAACTACAATTTCATCTATGTTTCATCATGATTACAAAGTATCTACAGTATATATACAAAATATGTACAATTCTGAGTGTTATTATACATTCATTAACATTATCTACAAAACATCTAGAATATACCTACAATTCATATTGTTACTAAGCATTTATACAGAATATCTCCAATATATATACCCAATAACTACATATACTGGAGATGGTACTATAACAGTGTTGTAGATACAAAAAAAAATCAACAAAATAACTACATATTCTGAATAAGAGGTTACCGAGTCGTTGAGGACTTGTCCGGTGTGTGCCAAAGTATAGAACCACTCCTTCTTGTCAACCTTTTCCACTCCAAGATCAAACCATGACTTAATTTGGTTGTCCTTTATAGAATACGAAGCCTTCCTCCTATTTAAACAAATAGAAATTAAAATAAAATTGTTGAATGAAGTGGATGTGTAAAATATGAATACTGGAATCAAAGTGTCAAATTGTATAAATTAACCTCTTTGAACCTGTGTCGGTACCTTGGTATAACCACTTGTTAAATTGATCAACAACCCAGGATCGACATCTTGACCAATAACACTAGTGAATGGGTGCTTCAGGTGAAAAATTTGAGGTCCAACCGAGGTGCTGCCACCAGAACTGTATAAAGGGAGAAGTGGTGATCGGGCATGCTTTACAGGCTGCCTTGTTCTACCTTGATGCACAGGTGTTGTTTCATCTTGTTTAGGCTCGCCAAACTTAACCAAATGGGAGAAGTTATCGGGCAGCACGAAATCATCAAGTGTAACCTCCTTCTTCTTACCTCTGGAGTCTTCTGAGTCACCTACATTCACATACTCTGCTTCTTCACCTACATTGACATCTTCCTCATTCTGTTGTTCTCTTTGAACTATTACTGTGACTCCGTGAATTGGAGATTGTGCATGCATATCTTCCTTCACTGTTACATTTTGTATATCTAGCTTAATAGAATGGTAAAAAAAAATTGAAATAGAAAGCAAAAAGCTCTGAATACAATTTCATACCTGCATTTTCTTCATCAATTGCACCTTTAAAATGGGAATATAAATCAACACGTGCTGGAATATTCTCATTAATTTCCAGCTCATTCACATGGTATGTTTTTTCATTAAAGATTTTGAATTATAATGGATTGTATTGGCTTGATAGTTTTAGGAGATATGTAGGTGTATTATAGAGATCTACATAAATCTGTAGGTCTGTGTAAAATTGTATTTAATTGTATATATAATGTAGATATAATGAAAATAAATTGCATATATTTTGAAGAAATTTTGTAGATATGTTGAAGAAAACTTGTAGATAATTTGTATATACCTGTTTTGTTGCTGCTGGCATGCACTGGTTCTCCGCTATTGAACTGAAATTGTTGATTGTTCTTGTCTTTTGGTTGGTCAGAGTTTTTGGTTGAACTCCCAAAAAACTGAAAGTTTTATATTAGTTAAGATATATATTTTATAGGTGACATAAATAGTTTTGTTAAATGAATAAATTTCAAATATTACCTTTGCATCAACATTATCATTTCGACTGTTTATCACCTGCAAAACAGCCTTGACTGACTCATTTAATAGCACTCAAAGGCTACCTAGTTCTTCAAAGACATCTTCCCTAAAAGATGCAAGCTCTAACTCAACCCACATATTAAAAATATAGGGAGTTAACTTCAACATATGACTTAACATACATTAAAGAACAAATGCAATATTATGTATACATGTTACCTTCTCAAGACCTCTTTTTAATTTTCTAATTTGTTTAAGAATAGACTTCTTGTCCTGTTTTCCAATTGATTCTTGGGGTTCCAATGGAGGAGCAACAACTTTTGGATCCTAAGAAATATGTTCAACTTCTTCAATTATGTACTCAACTTTTTCAGGCAAAGACATCACAGAAAGCTCTTCGGGTGATTCAGTTATGTTGGTGAACTGAATGAGAAAAAAAATTAGCTTGATTAGGGCAGAATATGTATACGAATTATGGATAATTTTTATTAAATTGTATAGAACATACATAAGAACCATTTACCATGATCCATTCAGGTTTGACCATTTTCTCTTCAATTGAAGCTAACCATATATTGTCCTTGGTAGCTGACCAGTTAAGTATGCGTGAGATTGGATTAGCAACTCTTATAGCTATATCAGTGTTGGCGGTGGAGCAACACTCATTCAACCATACTTGCAAGGCTAATGGGAATCCTCGAATGAGATAAAAATGAACAAAAGGATTTAGCTTGTGCCTAATTGATTCAATAAACTGTCTGTAAGACTGAATACCCCATGCGTATGATTCATATTGTCCGGAATCCACCAAATAAAACTTAAAATGAGCTACCAACCCAATATGATATTTGTCTGAAGGATAAATGAAGAATTCTATGAGATATAGAATACATAACTTTACTGCATCCTCATCATTTACCTAGCTTTTGTTGGTTACAATCTGTTTTAGGTATGACTGTTTAACCAACGAATTAGACCCTTTGACTAAAGCTTATTTTTAAGATGGATACTGGTTACTGATAATCAAGGTAATGGAGAAAAATGAATAATAGACAATATTGCAGAAATATAAAAAATCGAAGTTGATTGTATTCGAGAATCAGATGCCTTTACAAGCTGTATTCCCCTCACTTATATAGGAGATTCTTATAACGTACGACTCTTGATACGGTTACTCATTAATGACTAATTATGACATTAATGAGGCGTTACAAAGGATAGCGGTAATTGGGGTTCGGTTACATAAAGTTCGAGTAATCAATTGTGGGTCCTTGAATCTCCCCGTAGCTTTGTCTAGATTCATTCTGACCGTGCCTCTCTCCCATTTTGATCAAGTTGAGTTTCCAGTGACTGATAAGTTCGTGGGTTTACTGAACCGTGCCTCTTTGTACTGTACCTCTTCAAAGAATCACATCCAGCTGTCATGTTTTCCTGTGTCCCCGTGACTGGCTGAGTTGTCAAAAGTTGGCTTACGTGTGAAACTTTTTTTTACCAATAAAGATAGTCCCCCCACTTACCATATATTTAACGATTAATATTTGGTAAGTGGATATTCATTTATGGTGGAAATATTTTGCCGCCGCTTTTTCTTGAATCATTGTATCATTCTCTGCACCATAGGCATCGTTTGTCACTTTCATTTAATGCTCATACCATGTGTCCTTTTCGGATTGGTTCTGCATTTACTCGGCACCTTTTAAGGCTTTTTGCGGCTGCGCCAGACTCGAAGTGACATCTTCAATTATGACTTTTCATCATTATTTTCCTTTTTCTTCATGTTTGACGATTGTCTTCAAGTATAAATACATGTTTTCTTTTCTTTGCTTCCACGAAACACTTTTCTAACTTTGTCTTTTGTAAAGAACTTTCTTCTTTGCCTTTGTAAACATGTCTTCTTCAAACCAACCTCAAAGAGTAATAGATATTGAAAGTTTAGCGCCATCTTCTGCTCCGACTAGGAGTCGGAGGGGTGGTAGACTTAGAAGTCTAGGATCCACTCCTTCGAGGGGCTCCTCTTCTTCTCAGATAGTTCCTCCTCCTTCCACTAGATCTCCAGTTTCTCCGAGATTTAGGGTTTCTCGGTTTTTGTCTAGAGTAGAGGCGAACGCCTTTGTGAACCTGGAGTCGATGAAATTGTCCCTGCTGAGTTTGTTTTTGCTAGGGATAGTCAAGTTCTTGTAGATCAATCTTCTTCTCTTGATAGTGTCGAAAGATATCCAACCCTTATAACTGAGGGTCAGATTTCCCTTGTTTGTAGGGAAAGCTTTTGGAGGTCTGACTTTCCTGTCTATATTCCGAATAGTAATCAAATAATAACATCTTACAAGACGAGATATTCTTTTGTTTATACGTATCCTTTCACTTTAGGATTTAGACCCACCATTGACCCAATTATAATTGAATTTTGCCATTTTTTCAATATCTTTTTAGGACAAGTTGGCCCGCTTGTGTGGCGAGTTGTCGCATGTCTTAGGAGTTTGGCTTCTTTAGCCTCGATTCCTTTTACCTTCAACCATCTTATTCACCTCTACTCCCCTACCTTATTTCGTGAACGGGTTTTCCTTTTACCGTGTCTGTTTTTTCTTCTCTCAGCAATCATGAATACTGTTGAGAATGTCTTCGGTATTCGTGATTGGGTAGAAAAAATGTTATCTGTTGCTCCGTCAGAAGAAAGATCTTGGAAGTACCTCGCTGGGAGGTATGGTTGGAAAGTAAAGACCCACGGTAAGTGAAGCTCTTGTTCTTGCTTCTTTCCTTACTCGAGTCTTTTTTTTTGTAATTTAACTTTTTCCCTTTTTAATAGGGTTCTCTGCTTGTGGGGTGTCTGCTTCATCTATCCCGAATATGTCCTTGGCTCAATCCCAGTAAATTATTGTTGGTTCATCTTCCTCGAAGAGGAAGATTAGTGAGTCTCGTTCCGTAGAAGAAGAAGAGGGTGCTTTAGTGCACAGGCCACGGAGAAGGTGAATGGTTTTAGATGATGAGCTTACAACCTTAACCTTTCCTTCAGTGTCTGTGATTGAGCCCCCTATCCTTGATGATGTTTCACATTCCCCTATTCATGAGGGTGTTGATCTTGCTCCTGACGACGTCCCTTTGGCTGTTGTCTTTCATGCTTCTTTGAGAGAAGTTGTGTCGTCTGTTCCTTTGGCTATTTCAACTTCTGTTGTTGCTTTGCCTGTAACTTCTTCAACTCTTCAACTCTATGTGCCTGTTTATTTTCCCGAGGCTTCTCCAGCTCCTCAACCTTCCGTGCCTGTTGTTGTTCCATCTCTGCCTGCTTCCATGCCTTCTGTTAGGGAAGTAGGGTCTTCCAACAGAGAGATGCGGCAGGTGGTAATAGAGGTTCCAGCTGAGGGGACTCTTTTCAAGAAAACGGGTGAGCCCGTAAGTGTGGCTCAAGCCTTTGATAGGTCCCTCTGAGAAAGCAAAGCTAGCCAGCCACGGTGCTCTTACATGGGCCAATGAGGTCGTGCATACTTCTTTGAAGGTATGATGCAAGTTATCCTCTTTCACTCTCGTATATGAAATTTACCATATCTGACTGGTTTATTTCTTGTAGATTAACCTTATAGGCATGGAGATTATAAAGAGGATTTCAAACACAGACCAAGAGACAAGAGAGTTGCAGGCCGATGTTGATAATTAGAGAGCACAATATGATAGCTTAAGGATTGACATGGATGCTTTAGAAGAGGAAAGGAGTACCTTGAAGCGGAAGATGAGACTCATGACAGCAGAATTGGCAGTGGAGAGGGATTCTTGCAGTCAGGCTGATAAAGATAAGAGTGTTTTGGAGTCTTCGTTCGCGGAGTAGCTGTTCCGTGCGTCAGAGGAGATTAGAGACTTGAAGAACTTGTTGGGGCAGAAGGAGGAATACTCAGGCGATCTCGTGCAATCACTCACTCGTACTTAAGAAGACCTTCGTAGGGCTTTAGACAAAACTCAAACTTTAGAGGAGTCGATTGTTCCATTAAGGGTCGCCCATGAAGCTGCGGAAGCGGAGAAGGACAGATTGAGAGCTGAGCTTCAAGTATGGGCAAAGGATTAAGAAGATTTGGAAGAGGTGGCTACTGTCGATGTGAGCTGGGCGTATATGAATTTTCGCCTTGACACATTGATGGAAATGAATCAAGAGGGTTTTGACCTTAGTGCTGAAATAGCCAAAAGTAAGGAAGCCATGGAGAAGGCTCAACAAGGTCATAACCTCTCTTCACCTGATGGTGAGATTCCAGCCGCTCATGCCTCTTCATCTCCAGTTGCTCCCGCTCCTTCTGCCACTGAAGTCAACCCCTCTCTTGAAAAGATTTAGTTGGTTTATCCCTTTTTTTTTCTTTTTCTTTGTATAAATTGGTGGTTACCCTCAGTCCCATCGGGGGTAAATTTGAATTTCCTTTAAGACCCCAAACGACAACTTAGGGGCACCACAATGTATATAAAAATTTTATACGGTTAAGTATAAGTTAATACTTAGTTTTAGCCGTTTTAATATATAAATGTTAGTTCGACTTTTGTTGAGTTTCTGTTTCACTCGTTAAGTCTTTTGCATGCTTAATTTTTCGAGGTTTTAGTTTTACCTTCGAGTTTTGCATGGGGAATGCTTTAGACTACTCGTACCTTTTTTGTAATAGGCACAGTGTCATATCAAATGTGTGCCTTTTTGTAGTAGGAATAGTTTATGGAAGAGGGCCCTTTATAATTGACATGAAGAAGACGTCTCAACTTCATGATAATGCAATAGAGTGGTAGGAATTTTACACATGTTTAAGAATGTTTCCAAGGAAATTTTTTTGTTTGAACTTCCATGACATTTTACATGTGTTTGGTTATCGTCTAAAACTCATGTTTGCAACTGTTTTTGTTTAACAAATTTGATATACTCTTGTATTTAGTAACTGTTTTTCTTAGGTAATATTTTTTCGATATTAATACAAGGAAACAACTGTTTTTTTACTAGTAACAGTTTTTATAAAGAGGGGTTTTTACTAAGGGTGTCTAACGGGCCGGGTTGACCCGTAACCGGCCCGGCCCAGACCGGTTAAAACCGGAACCGGCCCGGCCCGGTTCATAGGGGGCCGGGTGGGCTGGGTAGGGGGGTTAGAGGGGGTTGGTCCGTTTAATTATTTTGAAACGGGTAACCGGACCGGTCAAACCCGGTCAAAGTGAACAGTACACTTTACCGGTTAACCGGCCCGGCCCGG
>ML380931.1:0-83371 GCA_005239525.1 Nicotiana knightiana | reverse complement strand
GGGTTCATTGTATCATTGTAAAAACAAGATATAATATATTATTTTCTCCCGTGCTTTCTCACACTTTGTAATAACAACCTATTGACTCGTAATGCATATGTGAAACAGTTGCAAGTTGGAGAGATATTAATGGGGCTTGGACTTGGGAGGAACCATTCAGAGTTGTTTGGAAACTCATCATGCATCTCGCTTGTTCTTCACCATTTATTAAAGGAACTTCCTATAGAAATAGTTTTTTCTAATGCCTTGGACATTCTTCATCTCATTGAGTGCAGCTATGATTACTCCTTTGATCAGGTATTTTACTCTGGGATTCATGTGTTACTGCTTCATGAAGCTTTTAGTTCCGTTTATGCCTAAAATCATTTCTGTTCAATATGCAGTGTTTGAATTTTAAGTTACTTGGACTCAGACTATGTGAAAACATATCTCAAGTGAATGAAGTCAATTTGGTAATGAAGAAGGTTATTCAGGTATGCAGTATCTCTTCTTCAAGTACTATGTTTCTTTGAGGGTTGGGATGGGGGCGTCTCTTTCTTTCTCTTTTGTTAGTAATTATCTTTGTGAAGTCTAAGATATAGAATGAGATGAAATGAGGGAACGCATGAAGACTCATGTTTTTTCTCCTAAAACCTTTTAGGATCACACTTACAATGTACATAGCTGTATCCATCACAGGTGGGATAGTAACTCTATACTACATCAAGTATAATTATTTACACTTAACTGTATTTTACCCTCCCCTTAATTGGTGCATACAAGCCGTATCTACCAAACTTGTTAACATATGTAACTAGTTTGTGGACCGGCAAGGTACTTGGTATATTTCTGCAAGTTGAGTAATTTGACTTAATGAACTCAGTGGAATGTCTTTTAAGAGTATCTTTTATGTGACGAACTGACAGTTGATTTCTACGTACTTGCTCCAATGAAATACTGAATTTTATGTAATGTGAAGTGTAGTCTAATCTTTTTGCACAAGCTTTTTGACCCGTGAATGTTTAATTATCACACACAAGCTTTTTGGATGCGATACCTCAGTGCTTAGTGATCTTGGATGCGACACCTCAGTGCTTAGGAATATTGCAATATATATATGGTCGGTTTGTAAGTGCAAAAAATGTGTTGGTTTAACACAATTCCATCCAGGTCACTACCCATGCTAACTATGTTATCAACATTAATTATCAAGGAGATATATGAAATGTATAAATGTGGAACATAGTGTGGATAGAACATCAAATGATTAGCTTTAAGCCTATGCGAAACTTCGAACTAATTATGCTGAACTTACCAAACCTTGTCCCATGAGACTATTTTAAACCGTATGAAGACCACTGGACACTCTCTAAGCAACAAAATACCTGTGATTACTTTATATATGCTTCAAGATTATGAAGAATGTATTCTCATTCTTGAACTGATGAAGAGAAAGAGATGGATATAAGCAATATTAGCCGCATGAGAGAATGTATCACTGTAGTTGTGTCCGAATATCTATGTGTATAGTGTTTGCGACAAAACATGCCTTAAGTTGATCAATTTGACCATCCATAGCAACCTTCATCGTGTACATTCATCGATAACTAAGGAAAGATTCCTGGAGGCAGAACAATAAATTATTCTATCCTATGGTGTAAAGTAAGCATCTCCTCATTATAGCCTATCACGAGCTTACAAAGGAAGAGATTTTCCTGCAGAGGGAATAGAGATGGAGGATGAGGACGACATGGAAACATAACGGTTTGATGATGAACGATGATATGTCATGGAGACATAAAGAGATGAGGATTACGAGTAAATCAAATATCTTCCTAAATGATCTGCCATGGACTATGTGTAGGAGACAAGTCTGTAGCAGGTTAAGAGTGTGAATAATCTGAATCTCACATGGTGCTGGCATTGATGATAAGTCAGGAGCAATGGTGCTGTGGGAGGAGACAAAGAAGTACAGATAGAATCTCAAGTGATGGCATGGATAAAATCACAGATATGTCGTCCCTGGGGTTTTGGCTTAAGGGGAAGTGTAGTACATCACGGGATGCATGGTATGCGTACACCATATATAATCTTCATGGTGAACCAGCTCAGGTACTTAAGTAGAGAAGAGTAGAGGGACGTGTTATCCACTGAGTTACAAAAGTTAGAAACAATCGATTTATCGGTTATCAAAAGGAAAAACACAGAGACGTCAAGATGGTAAAAAAGAGGTACTTCCTCTCGTCCCAATTTATGTGATGATGTTTGACTCGGCACGGAACTTTAGAAAGGAAGACTTCTGAAGCTTGTGGTCTAAAACAAGTCATAGATATTTTTGTGGTTATAAATCATCCCATTAGGGATAAAATAGGAAGTTTAAAGTTAAATTGTTTTTAAATAAAAAAGTATGACCTTCTTTTTGAAACATACTAAAAGGATAGTATGACACATAAATTGAGACAAAGGGAGTATAAAATAAGGTTGGGTTTCAAAGAAGGTGAAATTGCTTGACATAAAGTATTGAAGGAAGTCGGATGAGTAGCAATGATATGTCGCCCAAGGATTAGGCATTGAAGAAAACAAGTGCTCTCAAAGACACGAGGAAGGAACAAAAGATCATAGGAATAAATAAAACTTGATCTGGATAGCGGAGAAAGCATACTATTAATCAAATAATTTGTTGTGAGAATCGTATCCCCCAAAATTTAGTGAAACATGTGATCTGGTTGATTAGATTGCGAGCGGTCTCGATGAAACGTTCTATTCTTCTTCTCAGTTACTGCAATTTGTTAAGAGGTATGCACGACCTCTGATGAAAAATTATAGGAGAGCGCATAAAATGCTAAAACCAACAAAATGAGCATTTTTGTATTATCCTCGTGAAATGTGCATGAAACCTCAAACTAATTTCGAACATTAGTATAAAATATCTAAAAGTTTGAAAAATAACTTAAAACAATCTTTTATTCAGAATTTTCAAGTACATTTTGAATAATCATCAGTGGAACTAATAAAGCAACGGAAATTCCAAAGTGAAACTGATGTGACAGGGACTCCAAACATCTAAGTGAAGCTATGTTGCTAAAATCTTCCAAAAATGCCGTCACACCAGTCTCGGACCCTCCAAAAGTGAATAACTTTTAGAGGATCAACACATTCCCCAGCATTTTTGAAGGATGCGAGCAACATAGGAATGAATTAAAGATAAAAGTAACCTTGCCTAATTATTAGGACGACGAAGCCACGAGGTAGGGACAAACAGATATGTTTAGTAAGTTATCACTACTCACATTTTAGATAGAAAGGTGAGATAAACCATATACTATTTTTTGAAAGTTAGATAAGTTTTTTGAGAACCTTATCTTGTAATGGTTGTTGTCATGAGGACTTTTTGGAATTAAGATGGATTGAGTCGAAAGTGCAGTCGACTACCCCAAGAAGCGAAAAGTTGGTCAAAAGCCGGGATGTTGAAAAAGCTAGCTCCGTCACTTGAACTTGATAGGAGAGTCTCAGTCTAGTTTTCTTATGATCGAAGCTGCTCCGGAACCTTGATTGGTAGACTAGGAGGGTTTACTCAACTACGAAGGACCGAAAAAGCTCATGAAAAGTTGTAAACACTTGCTATCTTTCTTCGGAGTGTGAGAGCGTGTCAACCTTTCGATCCGGCCGCAACTTCTTGTGTTGTGTTTGTAGGGTGTTCCAATACTTATGGAGTTGTGGTGGTGCTTGTTTATGCACACATTCTCAGTAGAGAAAAGTTTCCTGGATGGTATTCAGATATTGCATAATGACCATACTTTCTTTTCCTAGCGTTGCTGGTAATTGTAGGAGTAATTTGTCACGGAAGCTATACTATGTGAGGATTAAGATAAACAAGAAGCACCCCTGGGTGTGACTTAGCTATTAGTGCACTGAAATGAAGATCGTGGGTAAACAAGTTTTAAATCCTAGCAAAGGCTAAAAAATTGTAAGATTCTTTCCATCTGCCTATGAGCTTGGTAGCAGAGTTAATTGATACCCGCACTCGATGAAATAGCTGAAGTTCATGCGAATTGGATCGGACACCGCCGTTATCAGAAAGTAAATAGAAGGATGATCAAGAAGTAGAGATTGAGAGAATGTGCGGAGACTAATATTTGTGCCTGAGGGACTATAGTCATATAGGGAAACAGTCCGTAACAAAAATGCTCCCCAAGATTCTTCTCTCTTCTTCTTTCTAAGACTCCACCACCCCCATCAAAAGCCAAGCTTTCCGCGACCAAACCCCAGTGAAATCCTCCGACAACCAAGCTCTCACGCGCCGCCACTCACGGCCAACGCGCCGGTTTTCCGGCGAGATCCCAGCGACGCGCCGACGTGTGGCTTTTTCCGGCAACTTTTTCAAACTTTTTTTTTTCAGACTGCCTCTTCTCGAGGCTTTTCCGAGTCTCCCCGTCCCAGTTCCACCAAATTCCGACGTCGTTTTCTTTTTCCGGCCATTAAACCCCAGATTCTGGCGACTGTTTCAGTTGTTCAGTACCAGAAAACTTTCTTCCCTCTCTATATTTTGTTTTCCACCTACTGTGACTTCTGATTTTTCTAACCTTTGAGGTTTTTCCGGCCAGATCTCACTTCTTTTTTGGGACATCCGCATCTAGAATATGATGGATTCTATAGGGAGAAACTCCTACTTCTCTCTAGAATCTAGAAAACTGGAAAACATGTCTTTCATCAAAGCTGCCTCTTGGCCAGCCCTAGAACTTGGGGGAAGATGCCATCGAAAGCTTGACGTAGGGAAGGAGCCGCACTTCTCGCTGTTGGAGGAGCACTCTCAGGCGCAAGGGCTTCTTGAAATCTTGTTTGATTGGGTCTTTCTCCAAATGGATTGGTTCTCCAGAGGCTGTTAGGAACTGGGCAGCAGAGGCATGGAACGTCAAGGACGGGCTGAAAATATCGCAACTGGGGGACACGTAATATCTCTTTTGCTTTGTCGACGAGTCTCAAGCTTCAGAAATTTTTGTCAGAGGAAACAAGTGGTTCGATGGGAACTCCTTAAAGCTAGACAGATAGGTGGAGCACGATGGGTGCCTCCACCCTCGTTTCACCGGCGAATCATTGGTGGTCGACATGGTGGGTCTCCCGGTGCATCTTTGGTGTCTTGACCTATTCAAGAAGATTGGGGAAATCTTTGGGGATTTTATTGATGTCACTTGTAGCTTACACGATCTCTCGCGAGTAAGGATCGTGGTGAAAAAAGGGGGCGGAATCCCTGTCTCCACGGTGGTGGAAGATGGCTACTTGAATTATAGGGTTTGGTTGAGTCCTGAATTTCACCTTATCTTTATGCCTGAGATAGTGGCGGAAGAAAAGGGAAGGTCAAATAGAGGGGAGGGCTCACCGGATCAGTGGACTAAGCCGGAATCAGACGTTAGATCGAGGAGAGACGGGAGGTTTGATTTTGGGAGAAGAAGACGAAATTTCAATAGGAGGAATAGACGTGAATGGGTTAGTGATGCGGGCTGGAAAGGCAGAATGGGCCGGTCCTCTTCTAATTATCATAGGGCCGGGCAAGATTTCAGCAAGTATAGGCCTGGACCTCCTCACATGGGTCCAACAACTTTTTCCAATTCTATTATAATTGATCCTAAGGGGCCCAGATTATTTCAAGATGCGTCTGATAAGGCTCCTAAGCATATGAGAATAGTCGTTCCTCCTTCTTCTGCCAATGGTGCTTCACACAGTGGCATTTCTTCACCGAGCTCTAGTGACTTGCACCCCTCTTCGATGGCCGCTGCTTCAATGGCAGCACCGGCTAAAGATGGTGCTGTTATTCCACGGCCACCTGCCTCTGATGGACCCAGCTCCATCGCTCCCTCATCTGCTTCTAGGCTTAGCTGTGCTGAGGTTACACTTCAAGCTTCTTCTTCTTTTCTGGGAAGACTATTGAGCATGCCCTAATTGATGTTAGTCCCGGACCCGTATTTCCAATTAATATGCCGCCAAGAGTTCCATGCTCTCCTTCTTCCTGCTACCCTTCTGGTGCTTCTGGTCATTCCTATAGCATCGGGGTGCTAATATCAGAGGTTGATACCCCTCAAGGAAAAGGTGAGATCCTTTCGGCACCTAAAGTTCCTATTGCTAGCAATGCTATGGTCTTGTATTCCTCCGGTAGGAGCAAGGAAATGGTACATATAGAAGATGCCATTCCAATTTCGTCACGGATTGGAGGAGGGGATATGTCTTTCTGGATGGAGGATAAACTATTAAACTTTGAAAAGTTTCTAGGTGTTTCTTTTGAAGGGAAGGAAGATAGGGTGTTAGAACTGTTGAGAGAGATTGAACAACAATCTTTTTATGATGGTGAAGGAAGGGAGTTGGGTCAAGGTGTTAAGTATAATAATTTAGGGGATGTAGTGGTGTACCATAGACGGGGCCGGATGTGTGACAGGGAGGAAGGGAGCTCGGTTAGAGGGGGTGGAGAAAAGGGGGATATTGTTACTTATGGAAGTTAAGGTTCTTTCATGGAATGTGAGGGGGGATGAATGACCCAAACAAAAAGGCCATCATCAAAGTGGGAGTTAGAGAGTGGGGTGCTAACCTAGTTTGTTTTCAGGAGACAAAAATGGAAGTTGTGTCGGACGTGATTGTGTAGTTGGGTAAAATATGACTGGGTTCCAGTAGTGAGAAGTGCCGGGGGCATTCTTCTAATGCGGGATGATAGAAGCTTGGAGGTAAAGGAGATTAAGAAGAGAGTTTTTTCTTTAGTAGCTCTTATTAAAGATAGAGTGAGTGGGGTGGAGTGAGGATTTGGGGGAGTGTACGGACCGGTAGGAGAAGGGTCCAAGGTGTTTTTCTGGGAGGAACTAGCCAATATGATGGGAGAATGGGACATTCCATGGGTTTTCGGGGGAGACTTTAACACTATTAGATTCCCGGAGGAGAGATTAGAGTGTAGTTTGATCTCGAGGACCATGGAAGAGTTTTCTGACTTCATCAATGATCACTTTCTCATTGATCTTCCTCTGTTAGGGGAAAGGTTTACTTGGGCCAGGGCGGAGGATTCCAACTCAAGGTCTAGACTTGATAGATTTCTGATATCGCCCTCCTGGGATGAGCTGGTGCCGAATGTGCTGCAGATTCCTTTACCTAGGCTGACTTTGATCATTTGCCTATCTAGCTAGATGGATGCAGAGGGGAGGGAGGGGGGTGCGTGCTCCCTTCTGATTCGAGAATATGTGGTTGAAGGTGCCAGGATTTGGTGATAAGGTGAAAGAATGGTGGACAATCTACGGGGTATCAGGGACACCTTCATTCCGTCTTTCGAAGAAACTTAAATTGCTCAAGGGAGATATTATTAGGTGGAATAAGGAGGTTTTTGGGAGGGTTGAGGTTAAAATGAGGGAGCTTAT
The DNA here is from genome assembly GCA_005239525.1 of Nicotiana knightiana. Classification (NCBI taxonomy): domain Eukaryota; kingdom Viridiplantae; phylum Streptophyta; class Magnoliopsida; order Solanales; family Solanaceae; genus Nicotiana; species Nicotiana knightiana. Next base: position 76,004 of record ML380931.1, on the reverse strand, counting down.
GCATGAATCGAGGGAACTAGAGAGAGGGGAAGGGGCGAGGGAGTTAGATGAATCTGAGAAAGCGAGATTGGGGGAGGTTAAGAGGGAAATAGTCGAGTTAGCAATAGCTCAGGAGACTCGTTGGCGGGCAAAATCGAGAGCGTTATAGTTAAAGGAGGGGGATTCAAATACCAAGTTTTTCCATAGGGTGGTAATTGCAAATCGAAGGAGGAACTTCATAGAGTCCTTAGTTGTGGATGGGGTGAGGATTGAGGGAGAGGAGGAGGTAAAAGGGGTGATAGTGGGGTTTTATGAGAACTTGTACAAAGAGGAAGTTAGTTGGAGGCCGACTTTGAGAGGAATAGAGTTCAACCACATAGGGGAGGGAGACAGTGAGTGGCTAGAAAGGGCTTTCGAGGAGGAGGAGGTGCACGAGGCTGTGTCGAGTTGTGCTGGTGATAAGGCCCCCGGGCCTGATGGTTTCTCCTTGGCCTTCTTCCAGCTCTGTTGGGACACCATCAAGGGGGAGTTGATGGAAGCCATTGATTATTCCCATGTGAATGGTGTTTTTGAGAGAAGTATCAATGCTTCTTTTATTACTATTGTGCCTAAGAAAGAAGGTGCATCTTGTATCAGAGACTACGGACCTATTAGTCTTGTGAGGGGCATTTACAAGATTATTTCTAAAGTGCTCTCCAACAGACTCAAGAAGGTTCTTGACGTGTCTGTTTCGTCTTCCCAGAATGCGTTTGTGGAAGATAGGCAGATCTTGAATGCTGCTTTGGTGGCAAATGAACTTGTAGACTCCAGAAGGAAAAAAAGAGAACCCGGCTTACTATGCAAGTTTGACCTTGAGAAGGCTTTCGACCATGTCAACTGGGAGTTCCTGGATTTCATTATGATGTGGGTGGGGTTTGGGGCAAGATGGAGGGGATGGATCAAGTTCTGCATTTCCTCAGTCAGATTCTATGTCCTGGTTAATGGTAGCCCGTGTGGTTTCTTTGGCAGCTCCAAGGGTCTCAGGCAAGGTGATCCCCTATCCCCCATGTTATTCATTCTACTGATGGATGCTCTGAGTAAAATGATGGATCGTGCGGCGGGCAGAGGCTTCTTGAGAGGATTCTCAGCTCCGATCGGAGTGCTCGGTGCCTGAAGAGTCTCTCATTTGCTTTTTGCGGATGACACCCTGGTTTTCTATGATGTCGATCTGAATCAGTTGACCTACCTGAAGCAGGTCCTGCAGTGGTTTCAGATAATATCAGGGCTCAAAATCAACCTCAGCAAGTGTGAGATTTTCCGGGTGGGTGAGGTTGCTAACATTGATGCTTTGTCTCATGTTCTCAGATGTAAGGTGGGCTCCCTTCCCACTACTTACCTGGGTCTCCCATTGGGTGTTTCACATAAGGATACTACGATTTGGAATCCAGTGATCGAAAGGGTTGAAAAAAGATTAGCAGGCTGGCAGAAATAGTACTTGTCAAAAGGAAGCAAGGAAGTGCTTATTAAAAGCACTTTATCGAGTATGCCCACCTATTACTTGTCCATGTTGCAAGCTCCTGTGAGCATCACAGAAAAACTGGAGCGGCTTTAAAGGAATTTTCTTTGGGATGCGGCGGATGAAACTAGAAAGTTTCATCTTGTGAATCGGCAGACAATCACTTCCCCAAAGAAGTGGGGTGGACTTGGAGTAAAAAATCTTAGAGTATTCAACAGAGCTTTGTTGGGGAAGTGGTTGTGGAGATTCTGGGTAGAAGAGCATGCTCTATGGAGGGAGGTCATAGTAGAGAAGTATGATTCCATGAGAGGGGGTTGGAGGACCAAGGCAATCACAACACCTTTCGGATGTGGCATGTGGAGGAGCATCATGAAGAATTGGGAATCCTTCAGTGGCAACATCACTTACAGGGTGGGAGATGGAAGGAGAATCAACTTTTGGAATCATAGGTGGTGTGGAGAGGATACTCTGAGGGTCTCCTTCCCCACGTTTTCAGAATTTTAAACCAGAAGGAATTGATGGTCCAACAGATTCGTAAGGAGCATGAGGGGAGGGGAGGGGGGAGGTAGTATTGGACCTCTCATTCAGAAGGAACATGCAAGATTGAGAGATTGCGGAGCTCCAAGATTTATTGACACTGCTATATGGGCAAGACAGGCCCCAGCCATCCTGTGATTCTTGGAGATGGGGTTTGCATGGCGATGGTTTGTTCACCGCAAAGTCCTTTTACCATAGTATGTTGGTGAGAGATGAGGCCTATTTTCCATACTCCTCGATCTGGATTCCTAAGGCACCCACGAAGGTGTGCTTTTTTGCATGGCTAGCAGCGAGGGGAGTGATTTTAACTGCTGAGAATCTGCGAAAGAGGGGAATTACACTTGTTAGTTGGTGCTACATGTGTAAAAGGTCAGGGGAAGAAGTTGATCATCTTTTGTTGCATTGCCTTGTGTCCTCGGCTTTGTGGAGGGCAATCCTGAACCTTTTTGGTGTTCAATGGGTGATGCCAACCACTGTAAAGGAAATGTTATATAGCTGTGCCGGTTTTCGTAGAAGAAGAAAGCAAAAGGCGTGGAAGTTTGCGCCGTTAGCTCTCATGTGGATAGTTTGGGAGGAGAGAAATAGGAGAGCTTTTGAGGGGATTGAGTCTACTTTTTCACATCTTAAGAATAGTCTTTTATCTTTGATCGCTTTTTGGTACACTCATATAGCCAACCCCTATTTGTATAGAAGATTGTGCATCTTTTGTAGATAATCATGTTCTAATGTAAATTCTCTACTTTTTGGTATACTTCCTGTATACGGGAGTTCTCTCTCCCTTTTGGTTAATACAATTTACCTTATCAAAAAAAAGGACTAGTCACACTGACAATTTACGTAGCTAGCTATATTTACCAGACATGGATATTGACTCTATACTACCTCAAGTATAGCTTTTTACAATCTTATCTCTTTCACAACGCCTCTCCAATGTTCAATGTATAAACACTTGATTTCTAATTTTTATTTTGCTATCTGGGTTCATCTTTCTTCATGTTAATCTCAAATAGTTTTCTATCTTTTCGCAGCCCTGGTTCTCTACTATATGGCTCTTCACAGAGTTTTAATTAATTTGTATTTCAGGTTGTTTCTCGGTTTAATAGCCTTGATGAGTACCTCACTGTTGTAGATGCTCATATAGATATTGCTCTCCAGAAACACATGGTAAGTTGAGAGAATTCTGGTGAATGGTTTATGTATATCTAGCACTGTTCCATAGATATTTTACTCTTCTGTAGCTATGGTGCAAAGCATGATGTCATCTGCTATTGACCGGGCAAACTGTTGTCTCGATCTTTTCATTGAGCATATGCTGGTTCATAATGAACACATGATGGTCCTTTTGCTTCTTCAACCATTGTTGCTAGTTTCAGTTGTTTATGTTGTACATCCCAAAGTTAGTACATAATTCCTTTTATTCTTGTATAACTCAGTTTGGCTAAATTAATTCATTTTTAGGGTGTAGGAAATTCCAAGAAACATATTAGACAATGAAGGATCAAGAAATTTCTTTTCAAGCCCTAACTCAAGTTGTCTTCAAATGGTCACTAATCCAATCAGTGGTGAAGTTTGTTCTAGCTTCTTGATTTATATGAGGAGTGCATGACATTCACCCCTCCATGTTTCGCTGATACCCATCTCTTTTTCTTCCACTTTGTTCCACTCCCCAGCTTTTTTACCTTGCAATAGCAACCAGTGCTCGTAATGGTAATACTACGAGAGTGAAATTGTTTAGGTGGGTTAAGTTTTATGTTTCTAGTATATTCGTCTTTGCTCTCTTATTTAGATGTGTTTGGTATGGTGGAAATGGTTTATGAGAAAAATGTTTACAGTTACCATATGTTACTTATTTTTATATTCAACCAAACGCTGGGGAAAGAAAAATGATTTACCAGGGTAAAACATTTTCCTTCATATCCAATGCATCCTTTGTTTATGTTGCGTGTTTTCTTGTAATTTTCAGCTTACAATTCGTTGATGTGTGCTCATCTCTAATGCACCTCACATTCCATACGTTTTCTCTTAACTTTATGAACCTATCTCTTCGCTTGTAACTAAGGAGCCCAATCATGATATCTTTTGGTCTTTTTTTGGTTTTCTTCACTACTTTGAAGCATCGGGTTTGCAAAAATGATGCTCCAGTAAGTAAAAAGTTATTGATTCTTTATAGAAGTAGGGGAGATGCTAGTGTTTGCTGACCTTGGAGCTCATGTTAGGTTTGAGTAGCTTATAAAATAGTTGGAACGTCCCATGCGGGTGATATGACATGGGACTCAATTGGTAATTTAATATTTGGTGACCACTGTTCAAAGATGTGAGAAATAGCACGAGAAAAATATATTATTGATATGTTCTATTAAGTGTTATACAAGAAACCTATTTATATATAATGTTTACATATACCTAAAGCCTTCTCTATCAATGTGGGACACTATACATGAACTAACTTTAACACTCCCCCTCAAACTAGTGTATATAAATCATATGTACCGAGCTAGTTACATATATAACTAATACGAGGACTAGTGAGAGACTTGTGCAAGTTGATCATTTGACTTAACAAACTTCGTAACAATATCTCCTAAGAGTATCTTCTATCTGATGAAGCGGCAGTCAATCTCAATGTGTTTAGTCCTCTTATGGAACATTGGATTTGATGCAATATAAATGATAGCTTGATTATCACACACAATTCTATCTAGTTGATTTTTCCAATTTTTTTTCTTTGAGCAATTGTTTGATCCAAACTAGCTCACATGTTGCCATAGCCATGGCCCAATATTCAGCTTCTGTGCTAGATCGAGCAACTACATTCTGGTTCTTGCTTTTCTAAGAGAGCAAACTATTTCCTATTAAAACACAATATCGATCTTCTCCCAAAGTGCTTTGGCCTTTTCTCTCCCTCGCTTGCCTTTTTGGTTAAATGATCTTGAACACTTTGGCCTTTACACCACGACTCGGCAGACTAAGCCCAAGCTAAGTAGTTTGAACTTCCCATTAAAGGTTCCAAAGTAATCATAATAGTTGAACTTCCAGAACCCGTGTTTTCAGAACCAAAAATATCAAATGCCCTAGACACGTCGGATTCAAGAGTGGTCTAGCAAATTATCACCAAATACAGAAAGAATCAATTGTAACTCGCTGAAACAGGCGAAGGAAACACTTTAGTTTCTGGAAAAATCTTATAGCTGCCGGAAAATCAGTGTAATCACCGGAAAAATCGCACTCGTGATACACGAATATTAAAGAGGAGAGTCGAGAAGTTTGTTGGCAAGCAGTTAGTTGGCAATTCAAAAAGTAGCTAGAGTTAGTTAGAAATATCTAACTTCTGTTAGTGAGAGAATCTGTTCAGAAGAAGTGAAATTCATCGTTCAATGTAATTGATATAAATACTATGAGAATGCACGGGAGAATAATCTGTTATTGATATTAGTCTATGTTACAATGAGCCCTATTTGTATTTATACATAACACATAACCTACTCCTATTACATAAGGGACTAGGACTAATTATATATATTCACATAACTATTCTTACACTCCCCCTCAAGCTGGCCCTTAGGGTGGTCACTCAAGGGTGAAAGCTACATTAAAAAGGCTTGTAACATTGTTCTATTGGAAGAATATGAGAACATGAGTAAAGGAGGTTGTCCAGAAAAGTGATGTTTGTTTGCCGAAGAAATAAATCAGATGTAGCTGCTTATCCAGCTCTGTTGCAGCCATTGCCTATCCCAAATGTGGTATGGCACAGATTAGCATGGACTTTATTGATGGCTTGCCTAAATCAAATGGGTGTGAAGTCACCTTACTGGTGGTAGATAGGCTGAGCAAGTATGACCATTTTATCCCATTAAAACATCAGCTCAGTCAGTTGCTAAGGTCTTCCTTGACACAGTGGTTATACTACATGGGATGCCTGATGCTATCACTAGTGACAGACATGATGTCTTCTTGAGTTCTTTCTGGCAAGAGCTCTTTACACTACAGGGGGTACAACTACACACTTCATCAGAATATCATCCTCAATCTGATGGGCAAACTGAGGTGCCGAACAGAAGCCTTGAAACATAATTAAGGTGCTATTGCAATGAGGATGCTACCAATTGGTACTCATGCTTGCCTATGGCTGAGTATTGGTAGAATACTTCCTTCCACTCAGCTATCCAAACTATTCCCTATGAAGCATTGTACAGTCGACCACCACTCTTACATTACTCTATCTGGAGAATCAGCTTCTGCTGAAGTTGATAACACATTGATAAATAGGGAGCTGAAAATACAGCTGCTTAAACACCATTTATGGAGGGCTTCACTCCGAATGAAGATTCTCATAGAAGTGACAGGCCGTTTGCAGTAGGAGACTGGGTTTACTTGAAGGTTCAGCCCTACAAACAAGTAACAATTTCTAATCATTCATCGCACTAGTTGGCTACCAAATATTATGGTCCATTCCAGATCATCAAAAGGATAGGTCCAGTTGCCTATACCCTCTAACTACCTACAAGAGTCAGAATTCACCCTATAGTTCATGTGTCCTTGTTTAAAAAGTGTCATGAAGTCCCTTCACAAATGTCCTATCCTCATGTCATTGACTTAGCAAGTCCTTACTGTCCTGATCCTGAGCTAGTTTTGCAGAGAAGGATGACAAAAAGAGGCAACAAAGCTGGGGCACAAGTTTTGGTTAAATGGCAGGGGTTGCCTGCTGATTCTGCAAAACTTGTTACTGTTTTGCAGACACGATTTCCTTTGTTTGATCCTTGTGGACAAGAAAATTCTGTTGGAGGGGAGTACTGATACACGATTATTAAAGAGGAGAGTCGAGAAGTTAGTGAAATAAGCAAACAGTTAGTTGACAATTCAAAAAGTAGTTGTGAGAATGCACGGGAGAAAAATCTATTATTGATATTGACAATGATACAATGAGCTCTATATATGTAATACATGTGCTAGGGCTATTTACTACTATTAACTATCAAACTAACACTCCCCCTCAAGTTGGTGCATATAAATCATATGTACCGAGCTTGTTACATATATAACTGATGCGAGGACTAGTGAGGGACTTGGTGAAAATATCAGCTAGCTGATCATTCGACTTCACAAATTTTGTAGCAATATCTCCCGAGAGTATCTTTTCTCTAACAAAGTGACAGTCAATCTCAATGTGTTTAGTTCTCTCATGGAACACTGGATTTGACGCAATATGAAGAGCAACTTGATTATCACACACAAGTCTCATCTTACTAATCTCACCAAATTTCAACTCCTTGAGCAACTGTTTGATCCAACTTAGCTCACATGTGGCCATAGTCATTGCTCAATATTCTGCTTCTGCACTAGACCGAGCAACTGCATTCTGTTTCTTGCTCTTCCAAAACACCAAATTTCCTCCTACTAAGACACAATATCCAGACGTAGAACGTCTATCAGAAGGTGATCCTCCCCAATCAGCATCTGAGTATCCAACAATCTGCTCATGGCCTCGATCCTCGAACAATAAGCCTTTACCTGGAGCTGATTTTATATACCAAAGAACGCGGACAACTGCATCCCAGTGACTATCACACAGGGAGAATCCATAAACTGATTCACAACACTCACAGGAAAAGAAATGTCAGGTCTAGTCACTGTGAGGTAATTTACTTTACCAACCAACCGCCTATATCTTGCAGGATCGTTAAGGGGCTCCCCCTGTCCTGGCAGAAGTTTAGAATTCGGATCCATTAGAGTAGACACCTGTCATTCCTGTCTCCTCAAGAATATCTAAGGCATACTTCCGTTGTGAGATCACAATACCTGAGCTAGATTGAGCGACCTCAATACCCAGAAAATAGTTTAATCTGCCCAGATCCTTAGTCTGAAAGTGCTGAAAGAGATGTTGCTTCAACTTACTTATACCATCCTGATCATTGCCGGTAATAACAATATCGTCAACATAAACGACCAGATAAATACAGAGATTTAAAACAGAATGTCGATAAAATACAGAGTGATCAGCTTCACTACGAGTCATGCCAAACTCCTGAATAACTGTGCTACACTTACCAAACCAGGCTCGAGGAGACTGCTTTAGACCATAGAAGGACCGGCGCAACCGACATACAAGGCCACTAAACTCCCCCTGAGCAACAAAACCAGGTGGTTGCTCCATATAAACCTCATCCTCAAGGTCACCGTGAAGAAAAACATTCTTAATGTCCAACTGATTGAGAGGCCAATGGCTAACAACAGCCATGGATAGAAAAAGATGGACTGATGCTATTTTAGCCACGGGAGAGAAGGTATCACTGTAATCGAGTTCAAATATCTGAGTATACCCTTTGGCAACAAGACGAGCCTTAAGTCGATCAACCTGGCCATCTGGACCAACTTTGACTGCATACACCCAACGACAACCAACAGTCGATTTACCCGAAGGAAGAGAAACAAGCTCCCAAGTACCACTCGTATGTAAAGCAGACATCTCGTCAATCATAGCCTGTCGCCACCCGGGATGAGACAGTGCTTCACCTGTAGACTTAGGGATGGAAACAGAGGACAAAGATACACAAATGCACAATGGGATAATGAAAGACGATGGTAACTTAAACCGACATAATGAGGATTAGGATTAAGTGTGGACCGTATACCTTTTCGTAGTGCAATCAGTTGATTAAGAGGAGATAAGTCCGCAATATTAGCAGGGTCAGGTGCAGGACGTGAATCAGCTGGGTCTGGTGCTGGATGCGGACGACGATGATAAGTCAGGAGTGGTGGAGTTGTAGAAAGTTGAACTGGACTAGGTGGTGGCACTGGAGCTATAGTTGGCGGAACTGGACTAGGTAGTGGCACTAGAGCTATAGATGGTGGAGCTGCAACTGGAACTGTAGGTGGTGGAGCTGCAACTGGAGATATGGAGGAAGATGAATGGGAGATAGTGACTGAATCTCCAAAAGATGGAACTGGTAGCACCTCAGAAATATCTAAGTGATTAACTGGACCTGTGAAGTATGATTGGGTTTCAAAGAAGGTAACATCAGCAGACATAAGAAACCGCTGGAGGTCAGGAGAATAACATCGATATCCCTTTTGCGTTCTCGAGTAACCCAGAAATATGCACTTAAGAGCACGAGGAACTAACTTATCTTTTCCTGGAGTAAGGTCATGAACAAAACATGTACTCCCAAAGACACGGGGTGGAAGAGAGAACATAGGTAAGTGGGGAAACAGGACAGAGAATGGAACTTGATTCTGGATAGCTGAAGATGGCATACAATTAATAAGATCAAGATGTAAGAACTGCATCCCCTAAAAAACGCAGCGGAACATGAGATTGTATGAGTAGTGTACGAGCAGTTTCAATAAGATGTCTATTCTTTCTTTTAGCTACCCCATTTTGTTGGGATGTGTACGGACAAGATGTTTGATGAATAATCCCATGGGAGTTCATAAACTGCTGAAATGAGGAAGACAAATACTCTACGGCATTATCACTACGAAGTGTGCGGATAAAAACCCCAAATTGATTTTGAATTTCAGCGTGGAAGGTCTGGAAAATAAAAAACAACTCAGATCGATTTTTCATCAAAAATATCCAAGTGCACATCGAATAATCATTAATAAAACTGACAAAGTAGCAGAATCCCAAGGTAGAACTGACCCGACTAGGACCCCAAACATCTGAATGGACTAAAGTAAAAGGTGACTCTGCTCGATTATCAAGACGCCACGGGAAATGGGAGCGGGTATGCTTACCGAGCTGACATGACTCTCACTCTAGAGTGGACAAGTGAGATAAGGCAGGTACCATTTTATGAAGTTTAGACAAACTGGAATGTCCCAACCGTTTATGTAATAAATCTGGTGAATCAGTAACGGGACAAGTTGTTGAAGGAAGACAAGATGCGAGTCCATGTGATTTTGTAAGGATAAGGTAATAAAGTCGATCTGATTTACGTCCGGTACCAATGATTCGCCCTGTACTGCGTTCCTGTATAAAAACAAGGTCATCAAGAAATAAAATAGCAGATTTAAGTGATTTGGCTAAGCGACTAACGGCTATGAGATTAAAAGGACTACCGGGAACATAAAGAACTGAGTCTAAAGGTAAGGAAGAAAGTGGACTTGCTTGACCTATTGCAGTTGCCATGGTTTGAGACCCATTGGCCATTGTGACTGTTGGAAGGGATTGAGAATATGAAATATTAGTGAAAAGAGATTTGTTACCAGAAATATGATCAGATGCACCTGAATCAATGACCCAAGACTCAGAAGTTGAAGACCGGGAGACACAAGTCATGCTACTATCTGTTGGAACAACGGAGGCTAATCCTGAAGATGTCTGTTTACGTGCTTTGTACTGAAGGAACTCTATATAATCCGGTAAAGAAACCATGTGGATTGGATTCATTGCATTTAATCCAACGGATTGTGAGTTAAAGGCTTCAGATATGAATGCCATTATAATATCGCACCGGAAAAAGCAGAAATATTCTGGAAATTACTGTTCACGCCGCAAAAATATAAAGGTGGTAATTTGATTTAAATTGGATGGGTAGCTAGGATTTGTGAGGAGAAGACACTGTCCTGAAGAAGCTTTCCCGGAAACAACCTCTTGGTTGAAAAAATCACTGCTCTTGTCGGAAAATACTTTTCCGGGAACTAAGAAATCGCAAAATCTTGATGGGTCGAGTCGGAAGAAGCAGGTGACCAGCCCGGTAGAAAAATAAAACTTGAAAGATGCCGGAAAACGACCTAACGCGCCGGCGCGTGAGGTGACACTCTCGTTGGAACCCTAACTGCCGGAGGCGCGTGTGAAGTGTTCTGCCGGAGATCTTCACTGGGGTTTGGTCGCCGGTGACAGGAGAACCTTTTGGTGGTGTTGGAATTTGCACAAACCCCACTGAAACTCAGATTGACGTAAACAACTGCTTAAATCACCGGAAAATTGCACGGTGACGACTGATTTCTTCCCGGATGTCGTTGGAATGACGCACAAAGATAATTATCTCACCAATGCTCTGATACCATGTGAGAATGCACGGTTGAAAAATCTATTATTGATATTGACAATGATACAATGAGCCCTATATATATAATACATATGCTACTCCTAATACATATGGGATTAGGGCTATTTACTACTATTAACTATCAAACTAACAGTAGTTAGATTTAGTTAGAAATAACTAACTTCTGTTAGTGAGGGAATCTGTCAGAAGAAATACAGTTGTATTACATAATTATAATCATCAATAAAAATACAATCTTCTATCCTGATTCTTCCTCTCTTCTTCTTCCTTCATTTCTCTGCAATTTCTCAAGTTTGCGTTGACTTCTCGAAGCTTCTTCCTGAATCAACTCTGCGATCCTCGAGTTCTCCTTAAGCTCCTGCAATCGTGTATCAACTCGCCGGAACGTGAACTCATGCGCTCGCCGAAACCCTAGCTTCTGCCGGCTTGTGAAGGAGCGTGAAGGGCCTGCTATTGGAGAGGCTGACTGGGGTTTGATCGCCGGTGCTTTCTGAAATGGTGGTGTTGGTTTTAGCATAACACTCACCGAAAGTAAGTTTATGCAAATCAGATCTGAGTCAACGGAAAGACACACGACGACTGATTTTTTTCTGTCCCAGATGTTTTTCACTGCCGCTCTGATACCATGTGAGAAATAACACGGAAAAAATATACTATTGATATGTTCTATTAAGTGTTTTTTTTTAGGAAACAATCTCTGCCTTTTAAAGGCATGGGTAAGGTCTGCGTATGCTCTACCCTCCGCAGACCCCACTTGTGGGACTACATTGGGTTTGTTGTTCTATTAAGTGTTTTACAATAGCCGTATTTTATTAAACCTTATACCTAAAGTCTTCTCTATCAATGTAGGACACTATACATGGACTAACTCTAACAAAAGCTAAAGCCAGTCAACTTGCCAAGCGCAACAATTACCAACTGTAAATTTTATTGAATGCATCTGATTTGGTATTTGTATATGATGAGAATATTTGAATAGTTGTCTTCTCCCTGGATATAAGGTCCCCAAAACTTGCTTCTCCTTTGTTGTGTAGCTATTTTTTCCTAATCCTGTCTTCTTATGCAGAATAGTTATCTGGACAGTATATTAGATGGAATATTGGAGCGCACATCAGATGACGAGATTGGTGAAAGCGAACTATCAAGCTTGCAATCAATTCTTCTGAAGCTTCTTAATCATTTTGACAACCTAGAGAACATATTGCAATTGGTAGGCTACTTGTCGTTGTGGTCGCTTAAGCTCTTTTTCCTTTTACTATTGTTTCTTTGCCTGTCCTACTAGTCATTTTCTACCTTATGCTGTAGTCAGATAAAAACATGATAAACAATTCTCAATATAGATTCTTACTTCTTGTAAATTGGGGGGTAAAATTACTTAATGTTGAGCTTAACTACCATCATCATTTTGCAGAACCATTTCAATCAAATATTAAGCATGATGCAGGGGAGCTCTAGGACCCTTATCAATTTGCGGATCCTTAGTATAGCCACAAGGTATATTTGTTTCGACGAAATGCGTGGTTGAATATCTATTTTTGTTTATCGAGCAATAATCTGCAGCATTTCTTCCTGCACAAGTATATCCCTTGCACCATTTAAGATGGAAAAAAAATGCTCCTATTGCTTAAAGCAACTGCATATGACCTGTCTAACTCACCTACATTGGGTGAAGTTTTAAGATGATAACCACTTCTCAAGCTCTTTGATCCATGTAGAAACAGTATACTCTTAACATCGTGGACTGCAAAATTTTCTTGTTGGTCAATCAGCTTGACAGGGTGGTTTAGACAGTCTTATCTTAAGGATATACACGGTCTCTGTAGGAAAATGGATATTTTTCTCCTTTATCTAAGTTTAGCATCTACAAAAAAGCCAAGTGAATGACCGCTCTGATACCAAAAAAATATTCCTTTAACCATTTTACACTAAACAATTATACTGGCCCTTTTATAATATTTATGGATGGCTATTCAAGTCATGATCCCTCAGAATGGGGAAGCTCATTGCCATCTCACACATAAATGAAATGCATCCGCATTAACTGTTGTCAGGAAATTAAAGTACAACAACAGTTACGCCTCAATCCCAAACTAGGTGGGGTTGGCTATACAAATCCTCATTATCATAAATACTTTGTTTGGGTCCATAAAATTTGAATACTCCGTACTTAAGGATCATATAACTCTATGGGTTTCTCTAATATACTCTAATGGTTATAACCTAATATACTAAGGGGTCGTATGGTACGCGGACTAAATTATCCCAGGATTATAATCCCTAGACTAATTTATCCCGCCTGGGAGGTGAGATAATATAATCCCAAGTTTGATGGCATAAGGTGGGATAAGGTCGAATATCTTGTCTAAATTTAATTCCACACCTTATCCCGCATACCAAACAATCCCTAAGAGTGACAAACAGAACGGAGATAACAAAGGGAGGCATTGCATGTTTTCAGGGATAAATTGCGGATAGACAAATTCAATATGGAAAGCTTATGAACTGGACAATGTCCCCCGTGTTTAAGCAGATAACAACATAGACAGTCTGCTCCATATTCTGGAATTTCCATTTCCGTCTAGTAGCATGGTTTCATGATTTCATGGTTACCTTTTCTCATTTAGAATGAAAACCAAAATTCGAAAACAGAATTCAGGCAACACCCACTAGTTCTTACAAATATCTATTTTCTTACATGATCAAGACACACACCTACTGATTGGAATTAAAAAGTAGTTTGAGCAATATATTTCTATCATATTGTTGTCACAGGATCGAACCCTGGCGCAAACAAAAGCATGATATTTAAGTGGAGAAGGATAAACGGAAGAACTTGTTATCCACTGAGTTTTGAACCGTACCCATTGGTCCTCGGGGTATATATATATATATGTGTGTGTGTGTGTGTGAATATATGTGAGTGCGTGTGTGTCTTTTGTACATATATTTTCTGTCATATTGTGTTTGCTGCATCAAGAGGCATATTTAAGCATCATGTTGTCATTCTTTTCTCATCATTTTAACCTTAAGGAGCGACTGAAATTTTTTCCAGCATGGGACGAGCTTGCTGCAAACTGCTCCTGACAATATATTCCATAAGTTAGACGTGTATCATTTTTTTCTCAATGATTTCCACATCTAGAAATATTCACAGATGAGAAAAACATCAGTTAGCTGTGCAGCAAATTCAGCATCAGTTAAGTTTTATAGAATAATTCTAAGACCAACAATGTTGTATGGGAGAGAATGTTGGGCCTCTAAAGCCCAACATGTCCATAAGATTGTACGTCACAAATTTTGCATTCAGAAAATAAATAACTGCATTAACAAAATAAATGTGAGAAAAATGTTGTGTGCCAGGGTTTAGAGTAGAGTAGTCTCCAAGAAACCCTTAATGGACTTTTAGGATTGAACACCATGGATTGTGCTTGTCTTGTAGAGGCCCAATTTAGTCGTCTGGTCCAAAATTGGAATTTACTTAAATCGTGTAATTTGACTTAAATAAACTCTCGTTTGTTAACTCAAAATGTTGACCTGGGCCAATGTGTCTTTAATTTAGGATGTGGCCCAAATTTCTTATGGGCTTGATTCAACAAAATTTTGATGTTTACAATGATAAATGTCACAGATGCGAATGTTAAGATGGATGTGTAGTCACACAAGATCAGATACGATCAGAAATAATCACATTATTTAAAAGGTGCGAATAGCACATAAGTTTTTTCCATGTGTTATGTAGGCCTCCAAATGCACGGAAACATGATAATTGAAGGTGCTAAAAGAGGAAGAAGTAGACCAAAAATAACATGGAAAAAAGTTTATCTTTAAAGATTAAATATCTCGAACTCCAAGTAGATCTAGCAAAAGATAGAAAACAATGGCAGTTGAAAATATCTACAGCTATACCAACTAGAAGATTAGTGCTTACTAGAAGACACCATGCTGCCTTCTCTTTCTGAAGTAGCTGCTCCTCCCTCCCCTGAGCTCCACCAATTTTGACATCTTCCGATCACGGTCCACTTTATTTAATTCTATGTACCATTTAAAACTAGTGGAACAATTAAGAGTTCTTTCAGCTTTCCTCTTGCTTCCTGAAGAAGATCCAAAGCAAGCTGCAATGAGATTTGAGTTTGTACAGTCTCTATTTCTTCTCCCAATTCATATGTTCTTGATTTTCTATCTATAGGGACCTCTAATGATCTGTTTTCAGCAAATTTTCTAAAAAAATTATTAGATGAAAATAGAAGAAAAAAGATTGTTTAAAAAGATTTTATAGAGAGTTATGTTTTAGAGAACAGATGGAACATGACTTTAGACTTCATATATTTCTAGCATCTAGGTCAACATATTGATGCTGAAACAATTCTTCATTTCTCCTTTCTGTTCCTAATATTTCTTATGATGGATAGAGGGTGTTTTCCGTTTTTGCTCTCTATTGTTGCCTGTGATGTTTATTCATATGTATTGTGAAGTACACCTTTTTCTGGGACCGTCCGAATTGACACCTACTTTCTTGAGCATGTTTAAATTGCTTCTATATTTAGAAGAGAACCTTTTGGAAAACAAATTGTCAGTTCCTACACTCATGTGCTGGAGCTAACTCTATTCTGTAACTCTTTTGCTTAGCATCTTCCTGATGCTCTTTAATGATATCTTTTTGCTTCATAAAAAAAACAAATTGTCAGTTCCTCTCATGGAAATAAAATTGTTATTTATCCTCTCTTTTCTTTTCTCTATTAGGAATACTTTTGTTCGAGATCCTACAACCATTCAATTCCTTTTCGAAGTTTCAAGGTCCTTGAGTGATTGCATAGATCTCTCAAATATGAAGGACAAGGAGAACAACCATTCAGCACATTTAATTTCTCGTTTTATACACATGGTAATGACATATTGTTTGCATATCACTTCATTTTTCTTGATAGTAGGTCAGGAGATGCCAAGTACCGCACATTAATTCTTTACATTTTCTAACAAATTTCCTGGTCATAATATTCAGGTTGATTATGGTTACGAAGGTGAACGCCACTTAGCTTTTTTGGTTCAGTGCCGTGGAGCTTTTGGGAGTATGAGCGAAGTCAAGGTTAATGTTTTCCACAATTTGCAAAGATGTCTTAATGGATTACTATAATCTTGCTAATTTTCTGCTTCCATGAATTATGCATAGCATAGGGGATTTTGGTTATGTGAATTCTTTTTATGTTTCTGTAATATGTATGTGATGTCACTTTGTAGAGGTTGACAATATCCTTGACTTGTACTTTTTGTTCTCCAGTTTTTTATCCCTGTCAGTTGGTTGTATGACGTTATTATGTCTTTTTGAAGAGAACTATTCTTTCCAATTTACCTGAAAGACCTTAACTATAGTTCCTCTCTTCGTGTGTGTATGCATGCATATTGATGTGCCTATTGCTGGATGTGGTGCATGAGAAAGTGATCTTATGCCACGTTGCCATCTGCCTAATCTGTTTCGCCCTGTATATTGTAAGTACTCTAGTGTGATGGAGTATTTGCTCACACTGCTATGAAGTGTTCCTCCATAGAAGCATGAAAAGTGTTGTGCGATATTATCTTGACCGGTCCAAGTCTTAACGTTCAGTTGTTTACCAATTCTAATGATATGCATGTCAAGTAGAATTCAGATTAGTGTTAGGGAATTGAAGTATGATATGTAGCTAAAGAAAAGATCAAGCTTATTAGGACTGCTGCTAAAGCAGTACTACTATTAAGGGAAGTGCAGTGCACAGGAAACAAATGCTTTTGGAAAGATGGAGTTCCAAAATAGCTGATATTGAATGAGGTCCTCCTTTCATAACTTCTCTATTTCTCTCCCTTCAGATACACCAGAAAGGCAATAAAGCTTTGATTATAGTTGGGCAGAATTGAACCATGGGTATGCAAACAAAAGCTTCTCTATCTTATTTTTTAGCTTTATTTTTTATGAAAAGGAAGGGAAAGAAACGCTTCTCCATAATCATGCCACGGTGACCATAATAAATGCTTAATAAACGAAAGTTGAACTCTTGTTTACCAACATGGAGGTTGTAAGTGCATTTCATTAAGGTGACTTGTTTAAAATTAAAAATATTTAATTTAGAAAGGCGTCATTCTTTTTGAAACTATATAAAAAGAAAAGAGTTTCACATAGAATGGAACAAAAGGGTAAATAGGATTAAGGTTTAGTCATATCAGTATGCTGATTTTAGGTACAATGATTCTTGGAGTCTTATAATTTCGCTAGGGAGTTGTATGTGAGTAATAAATATAAAGAATTTCTAGGGTTCCAAAACATAAGTTCTTGAATATAGTGGGCTAGGAATGACATGGATAGTGAGGATTCATAGAGCTGACCTAAACTAACTTGGGAGTGAGGTGTTGTTTTTGTTGTTGTTTCCTTTTAATATTGCTACCAGACTCCCAAGGCTGCGTTTCAAGTTAGCATGGTGATGAAATTTGGACAGAGTAGAAAGGTTTGAGCGCGGCATGTATCTTACGTAATTCTGATGAGTGACACCTCTAGTATCTTCTACTTTTTTCAGGAGGCTATTGTTCATTCCAGCAATTTACTGGCAGTTAAATCGAGAAGGAACGATATTAGCTATGTCATTTTTGTCAAATCTTGTATAACATGCAGTGAAGTTACAATACCATCCATCCCATCTCATCTGAAACAGTTAAACCTCTACTTGGAAACTGCAGAGGTAACGTTAACTCTTCCCTTATTCTTATTTTGCACTGCTGATAATTTAGATGCACCTATTTTTTTCTCTCTTCAGGTTGCATTAATGGCTGGTTTAGTTTCTCACTCGGATGGACTTGTAGATTCAGCATTGAGGTGCTTGAATAAGGTTGACTTATCGGAAGGTTTGTCTATGAATTTCTCTCCAGATGGCTCGGTGCATGTTAGTGTAGATATTGAGAAGAAGAAAATGCTTTTTATATTTCTGTATGTATTGATAGCCCATGAGCAACTGAATTTATACAAAGCTCCTAATGCTAATTAAGGAAATACAATAAATCTATATTATCAATCCAGCTATCAAATAAAATCAGATCTCCTAAATATAATCAAATCTCCTAAAATCATGCTAATCAACACTCCTAAATCAAAACTCCTTGAATCATGCTAATCAACTCTCCCCCTCAAGTTGTGCAAAGATGTCGCACATGCCCAACTTGCAACTCAACGTATGGAAAGTTCACTTGTTGAGACCTTTGGTAAACATATCAACTAGTTGTTTTTCCGATGGCACATGAAACAAACTCAAGACACCGGTTGTAACTTCTCTTTGCTGACGTGTCGATCAATTTCAGTCATGCTGGACTGGATTATGAGCTATACTGATGGCAACCTTATTGTCATAGTATAAGGAAAGTTTTCCTTTTTATGACAGTCTCACCTCCTGTAGTAGCTTTTGTAAGTTTGCAAACACCTTGGGCCATAGTTCTATATTCAGCCTCTGCACGTGATCTAGCAACTACACTTTGCTTCTTCCTTCTCCATGTAACCAAGTTTCCTCCTATGAGCGTACAATAACCGGATGTTGATCTTCTTTCATCTAGAGATCCAGCCCAATCTGCGTCTGTAAAGGCTTCTATTTGGAGGTGATCATGTTTGGAGAAAAGTAGACCTTTCCCTGGAGCAAACTTCAGATACCGCAAATGTGAAAGACAGCTTGAATATGAGGATCTCAGGGATCATACATGAACTGGCTCACCAGGCTAACTAAATAGGTTGTGTCTGGTCTAGTGTGGGAGAGATAAATGAGTCTTCCAACCAACCTCTTATATCTCTTCTTATCAATTGCCAACTCCGCTTTGTAACTTGTGATTGCTTTCAATGGGGATTCTACGGGTCTACAAGCTGTCATACTACTTTCTTTCAAGAGATCCAGAATATATTTCCTTTGAGAAATAAAGATTCTTCTTTTGGATCTAGCAACCTCAATTCCCAAGAAGTACTGCAATTTTCCTAGATCCTTGATCTTAAATTCATGTGCCAACAGCTTCTTCAATCGAGCCATCTTCTGTCATTACTATGTCATCGACATCCGTGTTATCAAAGGCGAAAAGCGCAAAAAAGCTCTAAGGTCTATTAGGGCGCAAAGCGCAAATAAAGCGTGAGGTTTAATGAAGAAAGGCGCAAATGGAGAAAAACTACAAATATGTATGTGTAGTCCAAGACTAATATCAGTAAGCATGAATACCAAATATAAGAACAAAGAAATTGAAGAAAATTTACGATAAAGTAAAATAACAATTGCGTAGTGTATGCCTTAGAGCCTTGATAACAACACTGAAGCGCCCGCTAAGCGAGGCGAAGCGCTCAACAAGTTTTGAGCCTCGCTTTAGGGCTTAAACGCGCCTTTGATAACACTAATCAACATAAACTATGAGAAGAGTGAGTTTACTCGTTTGATGTCTTATGAAGAGGGTATGATCATCATTGCTTTGTTGATAACCGAAGGGGATCATTACTTTGTTGAATCTATCAAACCAAGCTCTGGGGGATTGCTTCAGTCCGTACAAGGCTTTCTTCAATCTGCATACCTTTCCTTGACTCTATGCACTATCAAATCCAGGAGGAATCTCCATATACACCTCTTCTTCTAAGTCTCCATGAAGAAATACATTCTTCACATCAAACTGTTGCAAGTCCCAAACAAGATTAGCTAAACAAGACGAAAGAATTCTAATAGTGTTCATTTTAGTAACAGGGGTAAATGTCTCTTGATAATCCATTCCATAATTGTGATTGAATCCCTTAGCCACCAATCTTGCTTTGAATCTTTCAATTGAGCCATCAGCTTTGCGTTTCACAGTGAACATCCATTTGCAGCCAACCAATTTCTTGTCTGGTGGTGAAGTGACAAGTTCCCAGGTCTCATTTTTTGACAAGGCCTTTATTTTTTCAATCATAGCTTGCTTCCATTTACTATCTGCAAAAGCTTCCCACCAGTTCTGGAAAATACACAGAAGAAATAGATAAAGCAAAGGCTCTATAGGAGAGAGACAAAGATTACAGGAGACAATTAGATAAAGGGTGTTTGGTGGTGCAAGATATGACTCCTTTTCTGTGAGCAATAGGCACATCTAACTCATTAGGAAATGTAGATAACTCACCCGTAGAAGAAGGTTGAGCTTCAGTAGATAGCATGATGGCTTCTTCTGCTCTATTTCTCCTTGAGTAAGTTTTCAAATCAGGCTTATCGTAACGCCAATAGTCTCCTGAATACTTTCTCCAATTTCACTTTTCCATGTGACAATGTCATCAAGAGGTCTAGTAATGGAACTAGGTACACCTCTTCCTCCTTACTGCTCCCCTTGAAGAGGTGATGAGGTAATACTGAAATAGGGCTCAAATTCTCGAAAGGTAACATCCATGCTAACAAAAGATCTCCTAGAGGGAGGATGATAACATTTGTAACCTTTCTGTGTCGGAGAATACCCAATGAAAACACACTTTATAGCTCTAGGATCAAGTTTCCCAGAATTTCTAGTGCGGACAAAGCAAACACACCCAAACACCTTTGGAGGAACAATATATTCATTCTTACCCTTTAAAGCTTCATGAAGACATTGAAAATTGAGGGGTTTAAGTGGCATTCTGTTGATAAAATAGGCAGCGGCTAGAATAGTATCCCCCAGTAAAGTTTTGGTAGATGCATGGTGAACATAAGAGATCTTGCTACTTCTAATAGATGCCTATTTTTTCTTTCAGTGATCCCGTTTAATAACTAGTCTGATGGACTATCTCATTGGACTCCAAATAATCACCAAAGTTTTGTCCATGTATTCGTTGCCAGATCTCAATATTTTTATTTTGGCATCAAATTGAGTACAAATCATCTTATGAAATGACTGAAAACAAGAGAAAACTTCACTTTTGACTTTTAAAAAATATACCCAAGTCATTCTAGTGCAGCAATCAATGAAACGTAACAAACCATCAACTACCAGCCAAAGAAACACTTTGGGTAGGACCCCATACATCACAATGAATAGTCATAAACAGAATTGTGCTTCTATTATCACACACATGACAAGAGGTTCTAGTATGCTTGGCATATTCACAGGCATCACAGAACAAAGATTCAAATCGAGTCCTTGAAAACAAATCGGGATGTAACTTCTTCAAAACAAAGAATGATGGGTGTCCGAACTGTCTATGCTGTTGTATTATTTCTTGGTTGACGTCGTTACTTTCCCCAAAAAAGGTTTGACCAGAGTTTTGAATTTCATCTAATATATACAAGTCATCACGCAATCTACCACTATCAATTCTTTTCCCTGTTTGAAAATCCAGAAAAATACAATGATCGGGAAAAGAACGCGATTTTACAGTTGAGAGCTTCAGTGATGGTAATAGATAAAAGATTGATAGGGAACTCAAGTACATGGAGCACGAATTATAGTTTAATATTAGGAGTACAAACGACATAACCTATTCAAGATATAGGTGTTAAAGAACCATTGGCTATGTTAACATCATCTCTTTTTGGGACACGGAGAATAGTTTTGAAGGCTTTTGGAAGAGCGTGTAATATGTCTATTTGCACCAGAATCAACAATCCAAGAATTAAGGTGAGCAGCAAAGGGTACCTAATTGCACATGATTGGATGTGACAACATCAGCGGAGTCTAGTTTGGCTAGGTAGGGATGGAGAAGCTGAATTTCATCCGAAGACAAGATTTCTCCATAAACTGTCTCCTTGAATGTCTCCATATTTCTGCCCAATCAGAAGGAAATCCGAAGAAAATTGCTGAAAAATAATCTGTCTCGTTGGAAACCAAATCTGTCTCGAGCAAACCTTAGCTCCGGTGAACGGAAAAATCAAAACTGGTAGGGATAGGCTCGGAATGTTCCAACGACCCTAGTAGAAAAGAAAATTCCAAAAACAAAACTGACCAGAAGGAGTTTGTGTAGCGGACAACCACCAAGAGAGAAAAAACTCGACCTCTTTGATAAAACGGAACCCTAGTGCTGTGAGGGAGATAACTCACCTCAAAAAGGAAGGAGTGACTCTGATACTATATAGATTTTGAGAAGAAGAAAATGCTTCTTATATTTCTGTGTGTATTTACATCCCATGACCAAGGTAATTTATACAAAGCTCCTAATGCTAATTAAGGAAATAAAATAAATCTATCCAATCAATCAAATTATTAAATCAAATCAAATCAAATCAAATCTCCTGAAATCATGCTAATAAACACTCCTAAATCAAATCTCCTTGAATTATACTAATCAACAATTAGCAATCGACTCAAAGTTGTATATACGCAAGCACAATATTAAATTACTAGATTTCTTTCGCTGCCCTCTCTATTCCTCTCCCTCTTCTGAAAATCTATCACTTACAATAACTTTTCGGAAGTGGTTTTGGAGTAAAATTTCTCTCTTGATCCCAAGGAAGTTTATATCACCTATTGCCTGGAATATCCATTTTGATACATATACTAAGAGACCAAGTATATAATATAAAAGGTAATGCAGTTTTATTCGCACTTGCTTTAACATTAGTAGAAAGCTTACTATCGTGACATCGCCAATCGACAAATAAGCATCTCGGTATATTATTTAAAATAGCAATGAAGTCAAGCTTATGGGCATTTTGCAAAATTGCATTCTGCTCATGATCAGTTAAAAGCGCCATGATTACCCCTTCCGGGAGGGTGGGTAAAGTGTTGGTTTGCCTCTATTCACAATTTTATGTTACATTATACTTGCACCAAATGGTTAATGATATGTGCAGCTTAGACAGATGATCCATGACTCACCTTTGTATTTGAGTTTTTGAGTCAATAGGGTATGGGACATGAGTTTGCTTTTTGAAGTTCTGGAGATAATGTTAATGAATATGATAAGGACAAGATATAAAGAGGAAAAGAGAAGGCAAAGTTCTGAGTTATTTCCGTGTTAGAGCAGTAGCAATGTGCAACAATTGCGTGAAGCACATGTGATAGTTGCCATTTACCTCAGTTCTCCGAGAATTTTTCATGTTTGACCCTGTATATCTTTGACTAAAGACCTGATCAAATACTCAAATTCATGTGTCTTTTGCATCTGTTGTAAAGCTTCCTTTGTCTGAAATTTTAAGAAGCGTTTATGCATGTTGTTGTATCAAGAAGCAACCAAATTTAAGATATTCCACCCTTCCTCGCAAATCCCAGTTTTATGGTGGTTTTCCTTGGTAAATTATTGAATTGCAATAACATTATCTGCAGGCTCAAGGATGCCCAAGGACATTGATGGGTTTCAATCAGTATTATGCAAATTTTGCAGTCTTATTGTTATGATTCCAGGTTTTTTTATCTGTTCCTCTTCAGTTCTTCTATTTTGTTTGTCCTTTGTAATGCTTCTGTATCTTGTGATCTTGGAACTTAGGAGTTAGGACAGCATGCTGGAAGTAAGACATAGTAATATCATATAGTAATATCAAGGGCGGCTCAAGCACATGCAGGGCATAAAGCCAAAGTTTAATGTGAGGCCTAAATTTTTAAAAGAAAGTTATAAGATATGTTTTTATTTGAAGTCTATTCTTCTATTTTGAGATACAAAGTTGTTAATAATTTTTTTTATAACCGGTTTTCTCTAATAATTCTTTTCAATTGATAATATAGCGAACTTTTTTATCTTTCTTGAGATAATGTTGATCTTAGATAAGATTTTAGAGAGCAATAGAAGTATAGAACTATTGGAAGCTTAAAAGTATTGTTGAACACTTAAACTAATCAAATCTTGGAGAAAGAAGGTAAGTCATGAAATCTTGAAGAAAGAAGGGGAGTAAGAATATTAAAGAAGAAGAAAGAAAATATGTAGGGGTTTCTAAAATATGAAAAGATTGGGGTAAGAAAAATTATTACTTTATTTAGTCAATTGCGTCTTAAATGGTCAAATAATCAAGATAATGTCGGCCAACGCCATATTGCGTCTTAAATGGTACAACATTCTTAACTGTAAGGAAAGGGAACCTGAGAAAGTAAAAGTAGAAAGAATTCTCTTACATAGCCTCCAGCTAATATGACTATTTCTCCCTGTTTGGTAGGGCTGCCAGAATTTATCTGGAACCTTCTTTCATAAGGTGATAGTAATTGAAGCGAAAAAAAGTAATGAAAGTCAAAAAATGCTCCTAGGCACAGTTCCCAAAGTTCCCTCTCTCTCCTACTTCCTAGGTTAGCAGAGTTCCCCTCCGGCGTCCTTCATGACCGGATTCCTTCCATTTTCTCCTAATTCCTAATTTTCAGTGATCACCTTACGTGTTCATTGTGTTGCTTAACTTTAATTCCTTGTGTCTTAGTCCTTTGAACATTGTTCAATAATGAAGGAGAATATCATTTACTTCTCAATGGGATTCAAGTCTTATGAAATAGAAAGATGTTCAACCAAAGCCGATGAATGGTTCGAATGGACTGAAAGAGGAAGAACCTTTATAAGAAGGACCGTCTTTAGTAAAAAGACGATGTTGTGGTTATGCGAGAATATGAAAGAAGCTTCAAGGGAGAAAGGTAACTTTGTGAAAAGATGGAAATATAGAGACCAGTATTCAGAGACCTTTTGTGCAAGAAATTTCAACAAATATGGTCGCTACATTTCCATAATCAGGGTCCATAACAGGGGGAGATCAGTTATCATTGTTCCAGAAGTGACCTTTAATTCAGGATGGTCAGAATAACGACAAAGATTGAGAGGTTCATTAATGGTGGGGAAAGAAGGAATGCATTCAATGCTCTTAGGGTGGTTGAAGAGGGATTAATATATTCAAGCACTGTCAGGAACCATAAATGGGCCAACAGAGATATAAATGAAGCACTAACTCAACAAGATGGTGGTACAATTCATATAACAGGAGGCCAAAAAAAAACAATGAGGTTCTAGGCAGAAGTCTGGTGGGAGTCATATCAGAAGGAGATTCAGAAATGGTAACGCTATCAGAAGTCCGAAGATGGACAGCAAAGATCTGGAGACAAGCTAATGGGATTAACATCTATGAAATGGGCCAGAATAGATTCCTGTTCGAATTCCCTTCGAAAATTGCTGCTGAAACTGCACTGAAGAGTGACTGGTTAAGAAAGAAAAAATAGAGCTCCAATGGTGGAATCCTATGGTGGGAACGATTCCTAAAAGCAAAATAATAAATCAGACATTAGGTTATTAGGGCTTCCCTTACATCTATGGTCTCCTAAAGTATTCAAAGAAGTGGGGAAATCTGTGGAGGATCGCTAGAGACAGAGGAGGAAACAGAGCTCAAGAACCACCTGAAATGGGCGAGAATCAAAGTGAGGAGGGGATGGGTCGTCGACACTCAAAATAGTGAAAATTGAAAGTGAGGGGAATGTCTTTGAGATTCCAGTATGGTGTGAGACACCGGTGAGGTCGACTGAGGGGGAGAAGGAAGAAGACGAGTGGGGTGACCAGCGGGTAAAAAGGAAGGGCTCCAACCAGTGGGTAAAAGATTTTGACCTGATTTCAGGGGGTGGGGCTCGAGGTTTTAATTTTCAAAAGGGGCACGTGGGAAGTTCTAAAGTCTACGACTTTAAAAGGTCATGTGACCAGTCACGTGAGGGGCATACAACAAATGAATAGGTTGTGTTAAAGAAGAGTTGGCGCCCAGACTCTTTGGCCCAATTTATTTCTGAAGAGATATTATTTCAAGCCAAGCCCAAGTTATAGACCTGACCCATTTAATGAAGAACTAAAAGCTCTACAATTTAGCCCAGTTAATGAGAAACATAACACTGCCTCGACGGAAATTACTAAAGGAAGCGATATCTGCTACGAAGGAAATACTGAAGAAGAAGAGAAAGAGAAAAGGGAAGAAAACACTGAAGAGGAAGAATTACGGTGCATCGGTCTACAGGAGAACAACAGTTCACCCATGACAGGAGAACAACAGTTCACCCATGACAGAGGGAGATAAGCAAGACAAGAATTTTTGAAAGTTATGACAGAATGATCATGCAAGTAGCAGAAGTTGACAAAAACATGGACTGGGCAATTGAAGATGTCGAACCACTCAATCAACAGATCCTAGAGGAAGAAAATGACCTGGACTTCAAAGTATCCATATGGGTACATCAAAATATTATTAAATTGAGCAAGGAATTTGGGGTGGACTTCAGTGGGTGTGAGCGTGAAGCAATGGAGTTATTTTTGAAAATAGATAATAGGAGGCAGATCAATAGAGGGAAAGAAGTGTCACAGCCCATTCAGACACCAAAGAGAAAGGGAGCCAAGGAATTGAAAGCCTTGGAATTAGGGAGTAACTTCAAAAGTAATGGAACTAGAAGTAGGGGGATTCATATTGATGTTTAATTAATGATTGTTAATATCTTATCATGGAATGTGAGGGGGTTGAATAGAGTGAGGAAAAGGAGACTGATTAAAGTTTGTTACTCAGTTGGAAGGCAGGGATAGTGTGTCTACAAGAATCAAAATTAGAGGGGGATATTAGGGAGGTAGTGAGGGAATTATGGGGCAGTAGATGGGTAAGATATGCTCAATTGAAAGCTAGTGAGACAAGAGAAGGAATTATTGTTATGTGGGATAGTAGAGAATGAGAGAGGGAGGTGGTTGGTATTGGAGCACATACTATCACTTGCAAATTCTCAGGAAAGACACAGGAGTATTCATTTCACATATCAGTTGTGTATGCTCCAAACGAGAGGAAAAAGAGGGAGGAAGTCTGGTGGGAGTTGGCAGGGGTAAGAGGTCTTTTTGAGAGGCATTGGGTGGTCTGTGGAGATTTCAATTCAGTGAGATACCCTTCAGAGAAGAGAAATTGCTCTAGAATCTCAAGAGCAATGACGGACTTCTCTAGCTTTATAGAAGACATGGAGATGGTAGATATACAACTAGCAGGTGGAGAGTACACATGGAGGAAGGGAGATAGACATATAGCAGCAGCCAGATTAGACAGATTCTTGATCTCAGCTGAGTAGAATGAAAATTTCACCAATATAAACCAACAATTGATGCAAACAGTGTGTTCAGATCACTTCCCCTTAATGCTTCAATCAGGCTCCTAGGAACCGGTCAAGGCATATTTCAAGTTTGAGAATTGGTGGCTTCAAACTGAAGGGTTCATAAGTAGAATAGAAGAGTGGTGGAAGTCTTTCACTTGTCTAGGAAGACCTAACTTTATTCTGGCCTATAAACTCAAAGCCTTAAAAGCAAAACTTAAGGAATGGAGTAAATCAGTTGAAGGTAATCTAACCAGGCAGAAATCAAGCATTCTCACTCAGCTGGCAGACTTGGAGAAGGTACATGAACAAAGGGGTTTGAATGATGGGGAGATTCTATCTAAAACAGCTCTGTCCATGGAACTTGAGGAGATTGCAAACCGAGAGGAAATAGCTTGGAGGCAGAGATCCAGGGCCTTGTGGTTAAAAGAGGGAGATAGAAACACAAAGTTTTTCCACAGGACAGCAAATGCCCACAGGAGATACAACCATATTGACCAATTGATGGTGGAGGAAGGGGAAACCTTTCAAAGTCCAAAAGATATTTAGAGGGAAATAATCAGATTCTATAAAAATCTATACACTGAAGAAAAGGAGTGGAGACCAACAGTGACTAGCACGAACCATCCAATCATTTCAACAGGGGACAATTTAATGTCGCAGAGTCCATTCGAAGAACAGGAAATCAGAGACGGTGTGAAGGCATGTGTAGGTGACAAAGCACCTGGACCTGATGGGTTCTCAATGGCTTTGTTCAACAAGTGTTGGGAGGTAGTCAAGGTTGATGTGGTAGCAGCAGTTCAGAACTTCCACAACCAGGGAGTTTTTGAAAAAAAGCTTGAATGCCACATTTGTGGCACTGATTCCTAAGAAGGTGGGGGCCAAAGAATTAAGAGACTTCAGGCCTATCAGTCTGATAGGCAGTGTATACAAGATCATTTCAAAATTGCTAACTGAGAGACTCAAAAAGGTGATCAATAAACTGGTGGACTCATAACAAATGACATTTATCAGGGGCAGACAGATCATGGATGCAGTTTTAATAGCTAATGAATGCATAGGCACAAGGAAAACAACCAGAGAGTCGGGGATGCTATGCAAGCTGGACATCGAAAAAGCATATAACCAATTGAATTGGGAATTCCTTCTTAATACTCTAGGAAGGATGGGCTTTGGAGGAAGGTGGATTGGTTGGATAAGATACTGTATCTCAACAGTAAGCTTCTCAATCCTGATCAACGGGGCCCCAGTTGGTTTTTCCCAATCTCAGAGAGGGCTAAGACAAGGGGATCCTCTTTCTCCTTTTCTGTTCATTATTACCATGGAAAGATTAAATGACCTGGTAAAGGTATCCCAAACAAATGAATGGATTAGAGGCTTTAAAGTGAGTAGTAGAGCTAATAGTAACATGAGGATATCACACCTGCAGTACGCTGATGATACCTTAGTGTTTTGTGAAGCTGAAAGAGAACATGTAAAGATACTGAGGGTGATTTTCATTCAATTTGAAGCAATATCTGGGCTTCACATCAACTGGCAGAAAAGTTTCATCTACCCAGTTAATGAGGTAACAGAAATCCAAAGCTTGGCTAACATTCTGGGTGGGAAAGTAGGGGAGCTGCCAATTGTATATCTGGGGATGCCTGTGGGTGCAAAAAGTAAAGCAAAAGGCATATGGAATAATGTGCTGGAGAAATGCGAGAAGAAACTAGCAAACTGGAAAAATCAATACCTGTCCATGGGGAAGATTGACTCTGATCAACTCAGTGCTTGATGCCATACCTACATACATGATGTCCTTATTCCCAGCTCCAGTGTATGTAGTGAAAAGAATTGATGCTATGAGAAGGAACTTTCTGTGGGAAGGCAACAGTGAGAAAAAGAAGTTTCATCTGGTGAAGTGGAATGATCTGACTACTAGCAAAAGGACAGGGGGCCTAGGAATCAAAAATTTGAAAGTACAGAACCAATGTCTAATGATGAAATGGCTATGGGACCAAACATTGTGGATAGAGGTCATCAAGGAGAAATATTGAAGAGAAGGAAACTGGACAACCAAACCAGTGAGAAGCCCATATGGTCTCAGCTTATGGAAATCAATTAGAAATCTTTGGCCAAAAGTGATTAACAAATCAAATTTCAAAGTAGGAAGTGGAAGTAAAGTATCGTTGTGGAATGATAACTGGCTAGGACAACGAACCTTGAAGAGTCTCTTTCCTGACATCCATAAACTGAATCAGCAACAACAAGCAGTTATAGTAGAGGTTTGGACAGCCCAGGGATGGAACCTCACTTTCAGGAGAATGTTAAACGATTGGGAGATTAACAGACTCACCGAGTTCTATAGGGTCTTGGAACAATTCAATGGAACCAATGCAAGCCAAGACCTTATCATGTGGCAAAGGGAATGGGCAGGAAAGGTTCTCAGTTAGGAGTGCATACAGAGAATACAACATTTCTAACAATCAAATCGGATGTTGGCCATGGAAGATGATATGGAAAGTCAAAATTCCATACAAGGTCGCTTGCTTCACATGGTTATTGGCAAAAGATGCAGTCCTAACACAAGACAATCTATCAAAAAGAGGATTCCAACCGGGTGTTACTTATGTGGGGATCAGGCAGAGACAATCACCATCTTTTTTTTTGCATTGTAAATTCACTATTCAGATATGGACGATTTTCATTAGTCTTAGGGGAATCCCATGGGCAATGCCGAGAAGACTCCTGGATATTCTAGCTAGCTGGAATAAAGAGGGAGCACTTTCGAGAGACAAAGAGAGATGGAGAATTGTCCCAGCTTGTATATGGTGGACAGTATGGGAACAGAGAAACCAAAGATGTTTTGAAGACAATTTCAACAACATTCAGAAGATAAAAATGAAATGTGTGGCTCTTTTTTATTTTTGGTGTAAAGGAAAAATATTAGAGGATCATGAATCCATCTTAGATGCCCTAGATTCATTGTAAGAAGATCAAGGGGGATCAGAGTCCTTTTTGTTTAGTTTTGTATGGACACTCGCACTGTAATTATGGGTGACTTCACAATTTCAGTGAAGTCTTTATATTAATATACAAATTTTTACCTACTCAAAAAAAAAAAAAAAGGTGATAGCAATTGGTGGGCATAAATAAAAGTTTCTAGCTTCCAAGACTACTACTAGATCGTAGGGGTGAGTAAAACTAAGTGATGGAGCAACAAACAATAGCAGAGTTGGATCATGAATTGTCTCTTGGTAACTCAGCAGAAATCAAATATAGAGGTTTTGTTGTGACGAAGATTATTGCAATCATATAAAGTCCTTTTTTTGCAGAAATTATGTTTCTAGTCGTGGAATTATTTGAACCCTTTGAGATGAAGCGTGTTCCTTTTTCTCATCTTTATAAGCACTTGCATAAGATTGGCCACAGTTTGTATCCAATTTGCTACAATTTGGGTGTTCATTCGGCATTGGGAACAAATAATTTAATTGTGCTTTAAGCCCAGGAACTTTGTCCAAAGAACTGTATAAACTGATTTCTGTTTTTTGATAAAGCATAAACTGATTCTCTGCGTGAATTTTATGGAGAAGTAAATCGACTCCACCCTGTTGGTAACATCTTTCTAACCAATATAAGCAAAAAGTTAAATATACGAATGTGCTCCGATATTAGATGTCAAAAATCTTAGAAGGAAGATCACACTATCTTGCCAATGAGCTTTACAATATTGCCTTGTGTCCTGGATTCTCATTCTAGGTGACAATGAACGAGGAGTCACTAGCATCCCCAGGAACATGTTTTCCATCCTCAGCTCCTTGTCATGGTGAGACAACCTTATTTCTTCTTTTATTTTATTGCATTTGCATTCCATTCTCTATTAATGTTCTATTGCTGTGTTACAGGATGCTGCCAAGTATGAAGGTGAAGGTGTTATGTGCACTCATCTTAACATTTACTGCATTGTCGCAGAATAATCTCCTGTACCATTCAATGCATGATGAGGTATTCCTGTTGTTTCATATCTAAGAAGTTTGGTTATACATTACATCAATTTTCATATATATAGTACTTCATGCAAGGAATCTGTTAGTATGTGGTTAAGCTTGTAAAAGGATATCATTTGTGCTAAAGCAATTAAAGATGATTTATGGAGATGAACTACCTGCTGCTTTAATTAGGCCCTAGCATATTAGTCTTGTATATATTGAGATCTGGAGCAATATGTAGAATATATTGGATAAGGAAGATTTCCATAAAGATGCATTGCATCATCATCTTTCAATATCTAGCTCTTATGCTCAGGTCTATAAGGTATCTAAAGTCAAGCACATTGATATCCTGTTATCCAGCTTAGCAGATAAGATGGTTATTCTCCTTCTTGGGAATATTATTCGTAAAGGCAGCAGTGACGTAGAGCATGATACTGCAGCTCATCTGACATTTACATCAGTGATAACTAGAGATGAATTCTGAACCAAGAGATGGGTGTCACTACTGTGCAATGCATCAGCTGTAGCGAAGAGAATTTGATCTTTTCAAAGTTCATTGGATTCTAGTTGGGAAATATATACTGAATATGGTTCTAGCTTGATGTATGGTGGGGTGACACCACAGTGAAAGTAAGGCATCCCAAATTTATTTTCTATTACGAGTACAAAGTCATGTTAGCAGAGGTCCATAAAAGTGGTGTAATAGTTGACTTAAGATGTATTCTTACAAGACCTTTACAGGGTTGCGAATTTGAATAGGTGAAAACATTCTTCCAGAGGTTATAAAGTCACAGTTCGGAGCGGATGATAGTTAGATTCTGAAAGGGTCGTCTAGTAAATACTTCGCAGTAATGTCATGCTACCGTGTTTTGTTTCTGTTGAATGGGTAGAAGCAACACTCGTTTGGAAATCATTATGTAGATCTCGAGCTTCAAGGATGATGAAGCTTTCTATGTTTATGCAGTGTAGGATGTTTTCTTGGCATTACAATATGTATTATCATTAGCTGTTGTTTAAAATGCAAACAACACGGAGATGACACCAACCACCTGGCGTTACATTCAAGGGCAGATCTACTAAGGAGGGAGGGGGTGCAGCAACACCCGCACACCTCGGTTGAAACCCTGTATGTATGTGTGTATATATATAAGAAATAAAATGAATATATTGAAATTGCACCTGGATTAACAAAAGTGATTAGGATGCCACTGGGGAAGGGCCAAATGATCAGCCCAAGAGGCAGGAGTTTGATTCCAGCGTATTACACTTTTAAACTTTTTTATTTATTCCAGGAATATCTCCTCTAGTTTGTCCAATAGTTCATTCCAATCATGCCAACTCATAAGGACAAGATCCAACGGTTACAATCTATTAAAATCTTTAGTCTGCTTTCACGTAGTACAAACTAGAGTGTAGGCGTAAAAGTAAAGATGTTCGCGGAATAAATGTAAGATTCCATCCCTTGCTAGAACTGCTCCTTAGCTAAGTTGCTCGGATATGGGTGCGGGTGTCCGACACGGGTGCGGATCTAGAGGTAAGATCATTCGTGATGTAAATTCTAAGATTCGGAGATAAAGATGCTCCGACTAAAAAATAATTCAAAAAAATAAAAATATGTTTAAATTATGACGAATTTTGTGGAATACTTACGAATAGCTTGTAAAGTGTGGATTTCTTTTTTATTCTCAAGTTATAGATAAGTAAAGGATCGATTTCCTAGATAAGGTATGCTAATTTCTTCAAATTTACTCTAGTTTTGCTTCTAATTTTGGGAATCAAATTGTATCTTGTCTCAAATTTTTCCGTTCGTCGTGGTCAAAGTACCCAAAATTATTTGACCAAATCCAGTACGGATGTCATACTCACACCCATACTAGTGTCGTGTCGACACGGGTGCGGCACCTAAACTCCCGTGTCAAAGCAACTTAGCTGATCAGAGGTTGGCAAGCAGAGGGAGGGAAGGAGAATGATTTTCTATTAGAGAGGCGGCGTCAAAATGTTGAGTATATGTGTTAAAATGTTAATACTAAGTTCTTGAGAGTTATCATGTGTGTTGTGTTTGACACCTAAAAACAAGTCTCTTATATATCAGGTCAACATCCTTCTCTTCTTTTATTTGGCTATCTATCAACAACATCTTGAGTGGCCCTTAAAGTGGTGTCGGATGAATGTTGCACAAGTATTAGCCTGTTTGGCCAAGCTTCTCCAAAGGCCAAAAGTATTTTTTTCCCAAAAGTACTTTTCTCCCTCAGCTTAAGGTGTTTAGCCAAGCTTTTTGGGAGGAAAAAATGCTTTTGGGAAGAAGCAATAGTAGTTTTTTGAGAAGTAGAAAAAAGTAGCTTCTTCCCAGAAGCAGAAGTGGAAGTAGTTTTGACTTTTTTTCTTAACAAATACATATTTAACAAAATATAGTATATACCAAAATAATCTTATTTATTTTAAACCTAATACTTCGGATATTAATGTATAAGTATTTTTTCCTTATTTTTAGAATAACTCTCTAACATATAGTGACTTCAGGGGCAATGCTTTTATATTTGTTGAATAATTTAGAGGTAAAGCAGACGTAGATGCTCAAGTTATCCCCAAGAGAGCGAGTTTTAAGTATCTCAGGTCTATTATCCAAGGTAACGAGGAGATTGACGAAGATGTCGCACATCGCATCAGAGCGGGATGGATGAAGTGGAGGCTTGCTTCGGGTGTTTTATGTGATAAGAATGTGCCGCCAAGACTTAAGGGTAAGTTTTATAGAGTGGTGGTCCGATCGGCTATGTATAGGGCTGAGTGTTGGCCAGTCAAGAACTCCCACGTACCGAAGATGAAAGTAGCAGAGATGAGAATGTTGAGATGGATGTATGGGTGTACCTGGAGAGATAAGATTAAGAATGAAGCTATCCGAGACAGAGTGGGAGTAGCCTCCGTGGGGGACAAGATGCGGGAGTCGAGGTTGAGATTGTTCGGACATGTTAAGAGAAGAAGCATTGATGCCCCTGTTAGGAGATGTGTGAGGTTGGCCATGGNCACGCATGTCCCTTCATATTCTTAAATTTTTATTACGTTATATGGTTTTGTTCGCCGCAGGTATTGTATTCCTTGTTGCTAGTATTTGGTACTACTTATCCTTTATCTCTCCCTTTTTTTTTTCTCTTCCCTCTTTCTTCCTTTCTTGCTTTCCACTTCTTCTTATTACCCTTCCTGAGCCGAGGGTCTATTGGAAACAGCCTCTCTACCTGTTAGGTAGGGGTAAGGTCTGCGTACAGACTACCCTCCCCAGACCCCACATGGTGGGAACATACTGGGTTTGTTGTTGTTGTTGTTAATGATTTATATCATCTTAAAAGAATTAAAGTACTTTTTAATTTTATTTTCATAGTTTACTTTAATAAAATGAAAAGATTTCATTATTGTGTTTAATAACAAAATTTTGAGATTATTTATGTACTTATAATATTAAATATTAAGTAATATATTCATGTCCTTATTCGTAATTTGATACTTAAAAGCACTTTTTTAAAAGCTTAGCCAAACATAAATTACTGCTCAAAAATGCTTTTCAGATTGATTAGCCAAACACAAACTGCTTCTCTCCAAAAGTTCTATTTCTGAAAGCAGTTTTGAAAAGAGCACTTTTCAAAATGAGCTGATTTTTCCATCTTGGCCAACAGGCTATATAACTTGATAAGAAAGTGTGTATTGACATTTATACGTAGTAGCACATTCTCCATGTGGCCATCTTATTTACTGGTGCAATGAGAAACTATACATTGGGTATTTCGTTTACTGGAATGAAATGCAAGTTATATATATATATATATATTTATAACTTGCATTTCATTCCAGTATATATATTTCTTTTTTTTTTTTTTCGTTTGAAGGTCATTGTAATTATTGTTGTGGGCATAAAGGCTTGCACTTTCTGGTACTGTATGTTACTAAATGATGGACACAACATGAGAAAGATTGTCCTAGAAAAGGAACACCTACTCTATCTTACCAGTTTTTCTTTCCTTTGATTTGATATCTACATATTTTTCTCTTCTTTCATAAGTGTTCTAGTGCATTTACCCTCTCAAAATTTGATTGATCATATATCCAGTTTATGGGCAATGACTCTTTGTTCTATGGTGATCAACAATATCTGCAAGAGCTTCTATCATTTTCTGTGGTTATTCTTCAGAGCTTAATCGATACTGTTTTACAAGAACCAACCCAGGTAACATCTTGCTCTTGCTTGAAAGGGAAAAGAATAGGGGGACCATTTTTAAGCTAAGTCTGAATACTGTCTTTGAAGGTCGCTAGAGGAAATCTTGCACTTGATGCTTGCAATGCTATTGCATCTTCTTTTGAAGTAAGTCACAGTTCTTATTGTTTTTTTTCTGAAATTTCTGACTGAAGGACTTCACGTCCTGTTTGGTTTCTAAATCTGCACCTAATAACCAAGGAATTGATAACAGTACCAAATAGAAAAAGAAATCTTTTTCAAATCCGTCCATTTTCTTATGAATGTGAAAAAGTTGGGAAGGTTTGAAAGGTGTGATGCAACTGAATAGTCAAAATTCCCTTGTTTAATCTTAGAATGCCTTGTTAATCAGGCATGCGAAGGAGCATCTGATATTTGCTCCAAGCTGGTGGAAACTGCCAAGCTGTCGTTGGGTTCTGACAACAAATATCTTCAATCTACTATCGAGTTCCTCAAGAGTCGTGGACTTGTGCAATGGGAGGATCTTAAATAATTTGTTCTGCAAAAGTACGTTGGTCTATGCTCTATGCCTGTGTTGTCGATCAGTTTTAATTCTCCGGAAACCAATATGTATTTAGATTTAGTTCCTGTCAGATGCTTGCCCAAACTGGAGATGCATACAAAGTTGATATCATCTAATGAAGTGAGTTAGTAAAATAAACAGACAGTTGCAGCGAGCTGTCGTTTTGTAAAGAGTTAACTTTCAAGATTTTAAAACTGAGAATATCAATCCTAGATTTTGAGTTTTTGGAAAACTCAATTTCAATTCAAACATGGGTTTGATGTTCTGAGATATAATTATCATTTGAAAGGAGGAAAAAATAAAGTCTCTGTCTAAAAAAATGCATCTAGTCCAAACATCTAAGATATGGTCCTTTACTTCAACAGGCTACAAATATCTAAATTGATATGTTTTAGATACTTTTTCAGGCCTATTGCCAATACAAATAGCAATGAGAAATGGGAAATGGACACCATGTTGGTTTTTCTCTGCTTATTATATGAGTACTTTGTTATACCGTGCCATTTTTCCATGAAATTTTTTTAACAGAGTTAGAAAAATCTTCCAAAAAAAAATAGTTTGAAATTACCCTTCTCCATAAATATCTTTCTTCTTTGCCGTACCTCCACAACCACTTCAAAAGTAAGCTCATTGTCTAAGTTTAAATTTCTAATGCCAAGTCCATCCCTATTTTTCTCTAGAACAACCTTATCTCACCTCACCAAATGGAAAGACCTCCTATCATTGTTTCCTTCCCATAAAAAATCCTTTTAACTTTTCTTGTTTTCCAGTAGCAACTCCAATAAATAGAGTTTGCGAACTTTTTACATGCTCTGTTTTTGAAAATATTCAAATAAGCCAGTCCTTGAAACTCATTTCTATTTGTTGGTAGTTTGACATTAAATAACAGTATACTCTTAGAATAAACAAATTACAAAATACAAATCACCATCAGACATTTAGGAAAACAAAGGAGTTTTCAAATAATTGGAGAAAAGACGACCTAGGATGTGACGTGTTAAAGATGAAACAAACAGAAAATATAGCCTCCACATTCTATGTACTTTTGGTCGGACTTTTTGATGTCACATTTTCCGCCTCGCGGCTCTGTTTTGTTTTCTTTTCTGCCTCCAAAGTCTTCCTTAGCAGACGCAGCTCTTTTATGTAGTAGTGAAGTCTATCTATAACCAATGCAAGAAACAATGAAAATCCTGCATTTGTAAACCAAAACAAAGAAGACATTATTCTACGTCATAAACAATGAATCCTCACGATCTCTATTTTAACTCATCTCAATCTAATATTTTTTTCGTTAAAAAATACTAGAAGTTCTCTATATCTTTCATTGGACTAAGAAAACGTACTAACATAGTGCATCGTTGGAATTGGGTTGGAACTTAAGATCATAAGTTCTAGATTTGGAGGTTTCTATTATAGCTGATAATATTTTTTTACAGGGAAAAATTTGTTTTATAAGGTAATTAACGGATGTGTAATGTATAAGCATTATGTCATGTATGAGCCATACTAATTTATTTTTCTTCCAAATATATATTAACAAGAGAAAGATTTACCCAAGAGTGATGCTTCAAGGAGGTGATTAGCCAATAGAACTTGATCAGTTGGATTGACAGTGCCAGATTCAGTGGCACGGTTCTGAATGATAGTGACATTGAATAAGATTGAGACTAAAACCACAAATAAGGTTCCACCAGCACTCTTTACTATCACAGGTCCCCTACCTTGTTTTGACCTGTCCAATGCCATCAAAACTGGTTTTCTTAAAGGGGTTCGGAATACGAGGATCAATACCACTGCCACTTCAAAAAATACAAGTGCGAATAACGGTTGAATCATATTATCGTTGAATAATATTGTGATGAATTATTTAGGAAATTATTTAACTCAACTCTAAAAGCGTGCTAGTAACAAAGGAAAATGCTTAGGAAAGAACAAAGGAAAATGCTTGTGGTTTCCAACTGATTTACTTGTAGTTTGGTTCAGGAATATATGTGGTGGCACGCAAATGAAGGCTTCTTTTCTTGAACACCTGAACACGTCAAAGGGAGGCAGGCTTCTTGTTTGGATTGCAAAGTGGAAGCCTTTTTGGCCTTATACAAATCCTATGTGCAAAATTTCAAATGGACGAGGTGGTCTGCCGGGTCGAATTGTGGGTCATGCCTAACTTAGAACTTGTTTACCCTAAAATTTGGATAATAATTAAATTTAAACGATGGTTTTAAGGATATATGATTTCGTCTAATACTAATTGATAAACGAGAAAATAAATCAAATCAGTGAGTAAGCAGAGCCTCAACCTCGAATCAGGGTAACCTCGAGATGATATGGTAAGAACAATAAAGAATAAAGCAACTTAGATGACCAGTAAGTAACGTAGTAAGCAAGAAAGAAATGGTTGTATATGTTTTTCTCATTGAGCAATAATGATTACAAATGAATGGAATTCCTCTTTATATAGTAAAGGAGTCCTAATTAAGGTACATTTCTAATTACAGTAGGAAATCATGTTAACAGTTGATTAACTATCATAGACTTGATTCATTTGGAGATTTACGCCACGATCCTCGATCAACCGCGAATATCTCGCCCTTTCTGTTATAAAGTTATGCCAATATTACTCGAAGTTTATCTCTTTCTGGCCTTGATTGATGTCGACCTCGATCTGAATAAAGGCGTCGATTTCAGACTCGAAGTCCTAGCCCTTCGACGTAATATTCCTATCTCGACCAAACAGTGAAATCGGATAGCCACGATTTCTACCATGTAAAGATAGTCCCCTCGTTTCTTAGAATAAAATGATAAGAAACGACTTGAACCTCGATTTTCTTATGACCTCGATAAACAGTAATGTCATCCCCGTGACGTAAGCGATGGAGGTGACTGAAACGTCCCGTCGGTACAGTTTCTCAAACGATTAATGCGCGTCAGTGAGCGGTCGGCCACTAACGCCGTCAAACCGTCATCGTAATTTTTATAAATATGGACTCCTTTGATGAATAAAACTTTTACTTTCCTCTTCATCAATTTTTCTAAGCCCCTTAACTCTCTCAATTTCTTTTTCTTCATCACTTCTTAGATCATCTATGCTAGCTTCAAACCACCAAACTTATTATCTTCATCTTTCTGCTACTTGCAAAATGGCAAAAACATCAAAAATCATTCCACAAAAGAAGAAAGCCTCATTTTCTTCTTCCCGGCTGGCCGGTGATAAAACGCCGGTGGAACCGCTCCCTCATGAGTATGTTCCTGGACCATGTGTCTTAAAATCCAACTTCAAAGTCGAGAACCCTCTATCGGTCCCTGGCCGATATGAGCACGTGTCGAGATATATTTGCTCGATAGCAGTGGGATATCTCGAAGATCTGAAGAGGGATTGTAACTGGGGGGCTGAAGTCGTGGTACAGATCCCCGCTCCTAAAGAGAGTATTACCACCCATATGGAGGGGTCTCTAAGTGTTTACACTTACCCCTTTGGGTCCTCTCGATCCAGTGATCATAGACATCTGCAAGAGGTGCCAGGTCACCCTCGACCAAGTTCATCCCTCTTTCTGGCGTATCGTGATCATGCTTCGATTCTTTTCTAGCAAGGTCGAGGGGATGACTTTCACTCTCAGCCATCTTATGCGATATATCGACCTCGACTCTTTTAAGGGTTGATCAAGATCCAACGTCGAGCAACCAAGGCTTTGTTCTCGAGCGTCGATAAGGACAAGGACCGGGGTTGGATGAGCCGGTTTGTATGGGTGAGGACCTGTGACCTCATCCCAAAGAAAAAACTGACGTTCCCCGAGAAGTGGAACCCTGAGCGTAAGTAATATCTTACCTATTAGTCTCCATATTCCCGTGTTTTGCTTTATGTAATGTTTTTGTTTGTCATGCAGCGATTTCCTTGATGTCTCGAGCGGTTCCTGATCTCGAGGACTAGATTCAGAAGTTGTCCTCAACTTCTCCTATGCCGAGCGTTGCTGGCGTGACTTGGCAAAGGAAAAATGGGAGGCAAAGAATCACGGTGAGTGTTTCTTTCTTATTTCCGAGGTACTACTCATACTTCTTTTTCTCACCAAGTTTCTTTTTGTGCAGGCCTGAACAAGAACGCGATCTTGAGGGCCCCGAGCGGCAAGGAAGAGGCTAAACCCCCAGTTCCGAAACCAGGTAAAGATAAGAAAAGGAAGGGGGTCTCGTTGTCTGAGGACCCCAAATCCAAAACTCGAAGAACCAGAAGGAAGGTCATTGCTCTCACTATGGGCTCGGTCCAAAGTTTGAGAGAAGAAGAAGAAGAAGAAGGTGACGCCTCGGCGTTGGTGGCTCAACCCAGGAAGACTGTCGAGGCTTCCAAACCTTCAAAATCGGAGGTGGTTGCTGAGATCAATCCTCATAATAAGGAGGTTTCCAAGAAAAGTTCGGGCGAGGACCCCGAATTGCTTGAGGTCGAGATTGTCCCTCGATCATCCACAAGCATACCAGAGGGAGCCGGTTCTGAGACCCTGAGAGCCTATCAGAGTGCCCCGAGTGACTCGCTCGGGGCAATGACAGCAGGTCATTCGTCTTCTCTGTCGGCTTACTCTGAGGAAGCGATAAGAGAGGTTCGGACCATGAGGACCCCCGACATAGGCGGAGTCCCTAGTGAAGAGGATCCCTTTCAGGATTGCTTTACTGGGGTCGATGATGCCTCTAACCTTAATGATGTGTCCACCCTTTTGAAGAGGCCAACCGTCTTCTATCTCAAGTAAGTATTAAGTATTGTAGTTCTATTTTCCTTTTCCTTCCTTCAGTCTAACTTATTTTCTTCCCATATAGGCTTTTTCCAAGTCTCTGGCCGATCTAAGCCAGTGTGAGGCCAAGCTCCAGAAAACTTCGGAGGAGAGAAATGCTCTCAAGATCCTTTGTAGGCAAAAGGATGAAGAGCTCAGGGACCTTCGAGCAAATTTGGCCAAGGCTCGTACGGAGGAGGCCGAGCTGAACGAGCAGGTAACTGTCCTTTTTAACAATTACGAACTTGATCCAAGGGTGGAGGCTAACATTTCGATGTCTCAATTGCAGCAAAAAGTTCAGAAGATCGAGCTATTCCGAGGGAAGTCGATCAAGTCAAAGATGACTACCACAGGTGGAAAGAAGGCATGGACCGCCTTGCTGCGGAGAAAGAGGATGCTTTGGCCCAATTGTCATCGGCCTAAGGAGAAGAGCTCGGCTCAGGCCAAAAGGATCGAGGAGCTCGAGGTCGACCTTGCTAAGACCCAAACTGAGGCCGAGAAGGTGAATACTACGGCCAATAAATTGGTGGCCATGTATTTGGCTGATGCCGAGGCCACCCAAGCACAGCTAAGGGAGGCCTTTGATCGAGTTCGGTGGACTGCCGACCTTGCCAAGCACCAATCTCGAAGGGAGACCCTCGAGGAAATCCATGCTCGAGGTTTTGACCTCTCTAAGGAGATAGCACAGGCAATTTTTA
Source organism: Nicotiana knightiana (assembly GCA_005239525.1). NCBI lineage: Eukaryota > Viridiplantae > Streptophyta > Magnoliopsida > Solanales > Solanaceae > Nicotiana > Nicotiana knightiana. Next base: position 34,836 of record ML380931.1, on the reverse strand, counting down.
TAATGGGAGGTTTTGGCACTAAGATTTTTTAACGGGAAAACTCTAGATCTGCATTTATTTCATTTCCGCTATTATATTCTTTCCCGCATTTTTATTCTGTTTTTTTATATTTTACGCATTCTTTTTCCTTTTCTGTTATTTTTTTTGTCATTGTTGTTAGTTATACTCTATTATAATTAATAAATTAATTAAATCGGACTTAATTTAAAATACGCAAAACCAAGTGTAGATATACTCCATTAGATTAAAAGGACTTAATTAGATAAATAAATAATAAAAAGGGTAAAAAACAATGTAGTTTATTTAGATTATGTTTTTTTACTATTGTATTAATCTCGCATTTATTTCTTTTGATAAGTATTTGTTTTTTTACTTATTTACTATTATTATGTTTAAATTGGGCCTGGCTAAATAGACAGACCCATAGCTTTGTTGTTCTATTATTATTGGGTATGGCTAAATAGACAGGCCCATAATTTTGTTGTTTATTATTATTGGGCCTGGCTAAATAGATAGGCCCATAGCTTTGAAAGTTTAAGAGCTGGGCTCTTCAGGCTAAGAGTCACCTGACTCAGGCCCAAAACCAATCTGGTTTTTAGGTAATTTCAAGACCTTTAAGGGTCGATTTTGGAAACCTAATTTTGAAAATCATTTTAGAAAGTGCTAGAACTTTCTAGAATAGGGACAACTATCCCAATGTTGAGTAGGAAAAAGGATAAGATCCCAAAATATCCGGAAATAGGACACTTGTCCATTTTCTGAGATAAGGAAGGTACCATAAATTGGACAGCTGTCCATTTCTGTACAGAAGATGCCATTTTTCCTAATTTATAGGGAATTCTGACAGATTCTATGTATCTTAATTCTTATCCCTTTTCACCTCCTCATCTATAAATACATTCATTCTTTTTATTCTAAAAGGGATATTCTCACACATTCTCAGATTTCACAAAGATTCTTACAAATCTTTTTTTACACACCTGAAAATAGAGACATTTTTCATAAACCCGAAATAGAAAATATAGCGTTGGAGTCTCTTTCTTTCACTATTAGCAAAGAACTTCTACTGGTTTTTCACATTGTCTTCTGGATTTCTGGGTTTTTATTTGGAAGCTGGTTTTGATTTCCTGCTTGGGTTTTCTTGTTGCTGCTCTTACTCAACTTTTCAGAGACTTATTTTCTTTATCTGTTTGTGTTCTTGCGGATGTCAAGGTATTTTCTTAACAAAAATATAAAGCTTCTTTCTTTTGCTGAATCATGACTGGAATTTGTTGATAAATCTGCGACTAGTTTGAATATTGTATGAACCATGTTAGTTTGAAGTTGTTTTGCTTGAAAAGTTATGTTACAAATCATTTACACTGTTTTACCTATTAGTTTGAAAGTGTTCTGAAAATTACAGAATCTGCTTAAAGAGTCATACACTCATAAAATTTGTATGTTCATATGCAATAGCATCACATAGATCATTTTCTAAAAATGCCGTTAAAATGTACATAAGCAGTTTTATTATTATCCAGTCAGCAAAAATGTAAGAATTTTTACTGCATGTTAAATCATCTTAATAGATTAGACTCTTTACCATACTATTTTTCAATAATTAAATATGCTGATTATTGTTAGCCTAAAGTCATGAAAAACCAAATTTTTTCAAGTAAATTAAATGGTGACCATAATACATTTTCAGGCCCAAAACCAATTGGGTTTATGGAATTGTGTTATGACTTTTTTTTACTAAATGAAATGAGTTGATCAATGGCCTTCACACTTTAAGATTTTCGAAATACAAATAAGTTTAAAAACCTACATTCCGAAAATAAAGACTTAGGCAAATTAGTAGGGAGATTGTCCAAAATTTCATTTTATTCAAAACTCTTTCTATTTCTGATAAACAAAATATAGGCAAACTTTATGAATGTCATTGTAAAAATGTTATTTCAAATTCTTTCAGAAATATGTATTGGGCTAGAGTTCACTTGGACTCATTATCATCAGGCCCAAATTTTATCTTTTGAAATCATTTTATTTTCCCACAAATGGATATTGGGCCAGAGTCACTTGGACTCATTACTATGCCCAAACCTGTTTGAATCAAATGTGTTTGAACGATTAAATGTTGAATTGGGTCAGAGTCCAATTGGACTCAAACAGGCCTAAATTCGTTTCTAATTAATTCAGTAGTATAGTCCAAACAATGGACAACATAATCATGGGCCATAGTCCATTTGGACTCAATCCTTATCAAGCCTCAAACTTCTAAAAATCTGGGCCTCATAGGCAGTTTGTAGATAAGAAACCCTATTAGATACAAACAAAGTCACATTAGTATTGAACTTTTACACCTAGATATACGACATATGATTAGAGACATAAGCATGACTTTAGGTACTCATAATCAAATTAATGATTACAATAATGTACACGCATGCGTGACATAATTGTGATACCAAAATAAACCAAGGTATATGTTCGTGCGACCATGGTTAAACACTCTTAGTAAATAAAATGCCTTAATCAAGTACTCGTAGAAATGCTTTTAGACGCAGATTTTTAAACTATTATCGTGATTGCGTACATGTTTGCGTGACGTGATTTTGATTTCAAACAAATTCAAGGTATGCGTTCGCGCGGCTTTGACTATTTTTCTTAAATAAATCAAACGTCATGAATTGTTTGCACGTACGCGTGACATGATTTTCGACACACCAAACTAAATGGGTTTACGTACGCGTAACTCGCATTAAAGAAATCCTTTAGACGAATCAAGTGATTAACAGCGGTAAAAGGTAAAAATAAACATAGGTCCTAAAATGAGTAATTAGACAAAATAAGCCAAGTATGAATCATTAAGCGACCGTGCTAGAACCACGGAACTCGGGAGTGCCTAATACCTTCTCCCGGGTTAACAGAATTCCTTACCTAGTTTTTCTGGTTTCGCAGACTTTAAACGAAGTCAAATTTTCCTTGTTTTGGGATTTTAAAATAAACCGGTGACTTGGGACACCATAAATATTCCAAGTGGCGACTGTGAATAAACAAAATAATTCCAAATTCGATAATGTCACTTAAATTAGAAACGTGACTCCGCTGGGGAACGAACCCAGAATCTCTGGTTCAGGGTTGAAGAATTCGAGGTTGTAACGTGATTTTTACTTGGATTTATTTATTGTTGATATTACTGTATTTTGTGCGCCTAATGTGCTAATTGTCACTTATTCCCGCTTTGATATTATTTGAACTGTATTTAAACCGCCTTCTTACGCCTCCCATATGAGTCTTCTAAAAAATGGTGAACTTGTTCGTGTGGCCCGCTTTTCTGTTAGAGGTCGTACCAAATAAGAACGAGGATAGATCAGACACTAGGCCGGGTAGACTTTCGTGCTCTTGGTACGTTGCTCCCACCTCGGCTCGAGTTTTCCGCTCGGGTAAGCTAGGCCTAGAACACATCCCCCAGGTTTAAACCTAGAAAAACAAAACCTCATGCCAGATCCCTAGTAGGAACGATTATTTCCATCATGTGTGTTTGACTTAGGGGACTCAACACAGGGGTTGGATCCGTCTAGGACAGGTGTACCGGAAATGAAAGACTATCCTGATGCATCTTATCTGCTATGTATGCATTTATTTGTTTCGGTTTGTGTGTTAACTAGCTAAGAAATAAAACAACAAAAAAACCAAGAGTGAGGTAGGATAGAAAATTCACCCGAGTATGAAAACCCCGATATTTAAAATGCCTCGAAACTCTGCCAAAAGTTTTGAAAAAAAAAACAAGAAATGAATTTCAAAATAAGTTAATATCCTGTTTTTTCAATTATGTCAAAACTGACCGAACTACGTCGGTCTGATTCTCGCCGGATATGAGATACGTAGGCAAGACTTATCGGTGCCGACCCTATTTTTTCAAATAAGCAAAATATGCATTAGTCAAAGAATAAAACCGACCCACCTTCGGTCAGGTCTTGCGCCGTTCTTGCCGAAATAACCTTAGAACACCGTCATTGTCGAAGGGATACTTTCGCTAAGAACGGACATGTCTGTCACTTTTCCCAGAAAAGTACCTTGCTTCGGCCTCAAAAATCTATTCCAAAGTAAGAAGAGGCCACTATTGTAAAAATGATCATTTTGGTCGATGTTGCACAAATAGCCACTTTTAGGTGATGTTTCTTTTTAAAATAAAATTGATCTTTATAAAAATAATTTGCTGGTCTTATCTTTCAAAGTTAGAAGCAACCTTAACCCTACCCGCTCACAGGTACAGAATGAACACCGTCCAGAATCCACCAGTGAATGCCGTAGAGCAAGCTCCGCTACAACTCCAAATGTGGTGGTATGATTTAGACAAAGAGGGTTAAGACTGGGTAGTCGAACATCTAGGTGCTCTCACCGATATAATGAAAGTTAAGCCACGCAATGATCTAATCAAGGCTTTAGTGACCTTTTGGGATCCTGTCGTAATGTCTTCCATTTCTCAGACTTCGAGCTCACTCCTACCTTGGAGGAAATAACAGGGTACATACGTTTTGGGCGGGTTTTAAGAAATCAACAGCTTAACTGTTTAGCATACAATCTCTTAGCATACAATATCTTCTCCCTCAAAGTCTGAAGCACAGTCCTCAAATGCTGCTCATGATCTTCCCGTGATCGGGAATACACCAAGATGTCGTCAATAAACACAATGATGAAGGAACAAGATAAGGTCGGAACACACTGTGCATAAAATTCATAAAAGCTGTTGGGGCATTGGTCATCCCAAATGAAATAACAAGAAACTCATAGTGGCCATATCTGGTCCTGAAGGCAGTCTTCGGGATATCCGGCTCCCGAATCTTCAACTGATTATAGCCAGAACGCAAGTCAATCTTGGAGAATACCCTGGAACTCTGTAGCTGGTCGAATAAATCATCAATGCGAGGAAAAGGATACATGTTCTTCAAGGTGACCTTGTTCAACTGCCGATAATCAATACACATGCGCATAGAACCATCATTTTTCTTCATAAATAATACTGGAGCACCCCAAGGTGATACACTGGGTCTGATGAAACCCTTATCAAGAAACTCCTGTAATTGCTCCTTCAACTCCTTCAACTCAGGAGGATCCATATGGTAAGGATGGATTTAAATAGGTTGAGTGCCCGGCAACAAATCAATGACGAAATCATTATCTCAGTCGGGCGTCATACCCGGAAGATCAGCTGGAAATACATAAGGAAAGTCCCTCACTACTAGAACTGACTCAACTGAAGGAGTATCAACACTGACATCTCTCACATAGGCCAAGTACGCATCACACCCATTCTCAACCATCCGCTGAGCCAAAAGAAATGAAATGACCCTGCGGGGAGTATACTCTAAGGTACCTCTCCACTCTGATCTCGGCAAGCTTGGCATAGCTAGCGTCACGGTCTTAGCATGACAATCAAGAATAGCATAATGGGGCGACAACCATTCAAAGCCCAAGATAACATCGAAATCTACCATGCTGAGTAGTAACAAATCAGCCCTGGTCTCAAAACCACTAAGAGAAATCAAACACGACCGATATACGCAGTCCAAAACTAGAGATTCTCCCACAGGATTAGATACATAGACAAGGGAACTCAAAGAATCCCGAGATATCCCCAAATGTGGAGCAAAATAAGAGAACACATATGAACACCTAGATCCTGGATCAAATAATATTGATGCATCCCTATGGCAGACAGGGACAATACCTGTGATGACTGAGTCTGAAGCAACAACCTCGGAACGGGCTGAAAGGGCATAGTATCTGGCCTTGCCTCCCCCTCTAGGGCGACCTCTACCTCCCCCACCCCCACCTCGAGCTGGCTGAGGAGCTGGAGTGGCAGTTGGGGCTGGAAGAATAGCTGGAGGACCCGACGGAGCACGTGGAGGCTGATAAGACTGTGGATGTGAACCCCTCCTGGCCCTGGGGCAATCTCTAATCAAGTGACGAGTGTCACCACACTCAAAACAACCCCTCGAAGGACGCTGCGGCTAAGACTGAATAGGAGTTGGCCTGCTGGGCTAGCCAGAAATAGCACCTCGAGTTGAAGGCGTACTGGATAAGGGCGATGCATAATAGAACTCCTGAGGTCTAGGAGGAGCTGGAATACCGCTGGCTGCTGGAAGGGCTGAATGAACAGGGCGACCCACAAAGACCTTACCGTGACGTGTTGCTGGTGCACGAGCTCCTGAAAAATGAACAGTCTCTCGAGACCTCTTGGCCTCCCTCTCCTCTCTGTCCCGGGTGAACATGCCATCTACTCTCCTGGAAATACTCACTGCCTGCTGGTAAGTGATATCCATCTCCAAATCTCTGGTCATACTGGTCTGATACTAGGATGGAGTCCCTCAATGAAGCAGCGAACTCGCTCTCTGACTGTGGCAACCAAGGCTGGTGCATGCCGAGCTAACTCACTGAAACAGACAGCATGCTCCGACACAATCATAGTACACTGGCGCAATTTCTCAAACTCCGCGCACCAATTATCCCTGAGGCTCTGAGGGATATACTCTCACAGAAACATCTCTAAAAACTGAGTCCAAGAGTGAGGCTGCCTCGTCCGGACTACTCAGATCAAAGGCCCGCCACCACTGATATGTCGCTTCCCTCAGCTGGAAAGCGGTGAAAGAAACCCCACTGGTCTCCACAATGCCCATAGTGCGGAGAATACGATGACACTCCTCAAGAAATCTCAGAGCGTCATATGAAGCTAGTCCGCTGAAACTAGGTGGGTGGTACTTCTTGCACCTCTCGAGTCTGAGTTGCTCGGCCTCAAAAGCCGCTGCCCTAGCATCATGATGAACTGGAGCCGATGGGGGCATAGGAATATACTCCGGGGCTTGATCAACCTAGCCCCTCTGATCAGGAGGGCTGCGGGAGTCTGTGCCCTCCCCCGGCCTGAGATGTAGCAGGAGCTATCGAAAATAGTCCAGCCTGCGCTAGAGTATTGAACATGCTCATGAACTAAGCGAAGATCTCCTGCAAGGTTGGAGCAGCAATAGGCACCTCATGTGCCGGCTCTTCAGCTGGGGCTGCCATAGACTCCTCTTCCAGTGCTCGGGCTGCACCGCGCCGTCGTCCTCTACCCCGGCCCCGGCCTCTGGCGGCTCTGCTAGGGGGCTCGGGTGCCTGGTCGTCGATCCTCCCAGTACGGGTCCTCACCATCTGTGGGAAAGAATAGAATAGAACTTTATGATGTCAATAACTCACACGAAAAAAAAAATCAAAGAAATATGATCGTTCTTAACGGTTACATAGCCTCCCGAAGATAGATACGGACGTCTTCACACCGATCTGCGAGACTCTAATAAATCGGCTTGTGACTTGTGACTCCTATGAACCTAGACGCTCTAATACCAATTTGTCACGACCAAATTTACCCACTGAAAGGAATCGTGACGGCACCTAGTCTCTACGACTAGGTAAGCCTAATTGCGGAAAACACATATTAAATAGAAACAATAAAATTAAGGTGAAGTAAGTGAGTCTACAATGAAACATCGCCACTTGGCACGTACAAAATACAACTTTTTGTAAAACCTGGAAAATCACTTTAGTCACAAGCTATGTCTCAAAATAGCTCTACACAATGAGAGATAATTTACATGAAAAAGAAATCTATCAGGATCTGGAGTGGAAGGTGACTAGAAGGACTCTGCGGATGCGACAGAATTACCTTTCGGTCTCCTAAAAGCTGTTGCTCGGACCCCTAGCCACGAAATTGAGCGCTGGTACCTGGATCTGCACACGAAAAACATATGCAGGAAAGGGCATGGGTACACCACAAATTGGTACCCACTAAGTGCCAAACCTAACCCCGGTCAACTAGTGACGAGGTCAGGTTAAGGCTCTACTGGATTTTTTTACAGTAAAATCAGTTTAAAATTTTAACACAGAGATATAATAAGCTGAGGCAAATCAGTAGAAACAATGAGCTAAAAATAATAACAGGGAGCCCTCGGCTCAGCACTGCATATATCACAGTAACAAGTATGCAATGTAGTACAGGAAGAAAGCTCCCGGAATCTCGTCTGTAGTCCCAATTTAAATATGCAATGCAGTATAGGGGAAAGCTCCCGAAATCTCGTCCGTAGTCCCAATTTAAACATGCTATGCAGTACAGGGGGAAAGCTCTCAGAATCTCGTCCGTAGTCCCAATTTAAATATGCAATACAGTACAGGGGGAAAGCTCCCGGAATCTCGTTCGTAGTCCCAATTTAAATATGCAATGCAGTACAGGGGGAAAGCTCTTGGAATCTCGTCCGTATTCCCAATTTAAATATCCAATGCAGTACAAATACAGGATACAATTTTTAGTGAAAATAGTTCAGGAAAAATCACAGGAAAAAACATGGATAAAACTACCTAACATGGTACATATAGTAATAACTAGGGAAAATTCAAGTAAAACAGGTAGGCATGCTACTTCCTAATCTAAACTACATAGTCGATACAGGAATCAGTGAAATGATTTAAGTCATGGAGGGAAAATGGAGTTTTAGCAACAATGGCCCGTGTACGTACTCGTCACCTCACGTACACGGCGCTCAATCAACATAAAACAGTATTAAAATAGCCTAGGGGAAGTCACCAACACAGAGTTAGGCAAGCCACTTACCTCGACTGCGCTACTCAACTCAAAACCACGCTCTTGCCACGAGTATCCGACTCCGAATGACCCAAATCTATTCAATTCGATTGCATAATATAAATATCACTTTAAGGAATCAAACTAGCTAATAAGTTTGAAGCTAATACGCGAAATTAGAAAAATTGCCCAAAAAGTCCCCTGGGCCCACATCTCAGAATCGAGTGAAACTTACAAATTTTGAACACCCATTTACTCACGAACTCATTCGGACAAGAATCATCGAAAACCGATGACAAAATCCTATTAAATTCTCGAATTTCCTAATTGGGGAATCTTCTTCCCATTTGCATGATTTTTCACCTAAATCCCTTAATTGCATGGAAGAAATGTCTATAGATTAATTATATACAAAGGAAATATGGTTAGGAATTATTACCTATGAAGCTTTCCTCAAAACTCACTCCGGATCGCCTACACCTGAGCTCCAAATTATTTTTAGAAGTTATGAACTTCAAGCCCTCGAATCTGATATAAATTCCCAACGATTTCCGCACCTGCGCCCATGGACCGCTCCTGCGGAAATTCCATCGCAGGTGCGAAAACCCATTAAAAGGCCTGGGGCCGCACCTGCGGTCAATTGGCCGCACCTGCAGCCAATTGGCCGCATCTGTGGCTCCGCACCTGCAGAATATCAACCGCACCTGCGAACCCCTCTTCCGCACCTGCATGTCCGCACCTTCGGAAAATCCATCGCGGGTGCGAGACACTAGAACCAGAATTGGTGCAGCTATTTTCCAAGTTCAAAAATCACCCGTTGAGCATCTGAAACATCTCCGAGGCCCCCGAGACCTCAACCAAACTTACCAACCAGTCCTAATACCTTATCCAAACTTAGTCGAGCCTCCAAAAAACATCACATAACACCAAAATTACCAATTATACATGGATTAAAACCTAAGAACTTATGAAATTTCCAAAATCTACAACCGATGCCGAAACACATCAAAACTAGTCCGAATGACCTCAAATTTGACACACATGTCACAAATGATACAACGGGCCTACAGCCACTCTCGAAATTCCATTCCGAGCCCGATATCAAAATTCCACCTATCGGCAGAAATCGCCGAAATTCTAACTTTCGCCAATTCAAGCCTAAATCTATTACAGACCTCGAAAGAACATTTCGGACACGCTCCTAACTCCGAAATCACCCAACGGAGCTAACAGAGTCAACGGAATCCCATTCCGGACCCGTCTTCCCAAAGTTCCAACTACGGTCTAAAGCTTAAACTCACATGTAAAGACTATGTGTCCAAAAACTCTCCGAATTTCACCACTCAATGTTCCAACAAGTCCCAAAAGCAGAAATAGGCTTGGGGATAGCAATTATTAGGAGATCGGGGCGCTAACTCTCAAAATGACCTACCGGGTCGTTACACTCTCCCCCTCTTAATAAAATCGTTCGTCCTCGAACGAGCATAGAGACATACCTGAAGTTGTGAAATGATGAGGGTAGTGACTGCGCATATCCTGCTTGGTCTCCCAAGTCGCCTCCTTGACTGGTTGACCCCTCTACTGAACCTTTACTGACGCAATATCCTTTGACCTGAGCTTTCTGACCTGTCTATCCAATATAGCTACTGGCTCCTCAACATATGATAAATCCTTGTCCAACTGGACTGAACTGAAATCCAAAACATGAGTCGGGTCACCGTGATACTTCCAAAGCATGGAGACGTGGAATACCGTATGAACTCTTTCTAGGTTGGGAGGAAGGGCTAGCTCACAAGCAACCTCCCCAACACGTCGCAACACCTCAAAAGGGCCAATAAATCTCGGACTCAGCTTACCCTTCTTCCCGAATCTCATTACGCCCTTCGTAGGCGATACCCGACTGTCCGCATAACTCTTCTGCCCGGACTGAGCTGCGCGAAGTCTCTCCTGAATCACCTTCACCTTGCCCAGGGCATCCTGGACCAAATCTGTACCCAGAAATCGGGCCTCGCGCGGCTCTACCATCCCACTGGGGATCGGCACCGTTTACCATACAAAGCCTCATACGGCGCCATCTGAATGCTGGACTGGTAGTTGTTATTATAACCAAACTCTGCAAGTGGGAAGTATCAGTCCCATGACCCTCCGAAATCCATCACACAGGCACGAAGCATATCCTCAAGAATCTGAATCGTGCGCACGGACTGCCCGTCCGTCTGAGGGTGAAAGGTTGTACTCAACTCTACCCTGGTGCGTATTTCCTGCTGAAAGGCTCTCCAAAACCATGAAGTGAACTGTGTACCTCTGTCTGAAATAATAGATACTGGAATACCGTGGAGGCGAACAATCTCCCTGATATAAATCTCCGCCAACCTCTCGGAGGAGTATGTATTCAACACAGGAATGAAATGGGCTGACTTAGCCAGCCGATCCACAATCACCCAAATAGCATCGAACTTCTTCAAAGTCCGAGGTAGTCCAACCACGAAGTCCATGGTGATATGCTCCCACTTCCACTCTGGAAGCTCAATCTGCTAAAGTAACCCTCCCGGTATCTAATGCTCATATTTGACTTGCTGACAGTTGAGACACTTGGCCACAAACTCCACTATATCCTTCTTCATCCTTCTCCACCAATAGTGTTGTCTCAGATCCTGGTACATCTTCGCGGTACCCGGATGAATGGAATATCGCGAGCTATGGGCCTCCTCAAGAATCAACTCCCGAAGCCCATCCACATTGGGCACACAGATCCGACCGCATCCTCATCACACCATCATCTCCTATAGTTACAGCCCTGGCGTCACCTCGCCGAACCCTGTCCTGAAGAACCAGAAGGTGGGGATCATCATACTGGTGCTCTCGAATGCGGTCATAAAGAGAAGACCGAGCCACCACACAAGCTAAAACCCGGAAAGGCTCTGAAAGATTCAACCTCATGAACTGACTAGCTAAGGACTGAATATATAAGTCTAAGGGTCTCTCAACTTTCGGAAGATATGCCAAACTCCCCAAATTCTCCGCCCGGTGACTCAAGGCGTCGGCCACCACATTGGCCTTCCCCGGGTGGTATAATATAGTGATTTCATAGTCCTTTAGAAACTCCAACTATCTCCGCTGGCGCAAATTGAGGTCCTTCTGATTGAATATATGCTGCAAACTCCGGTGATCGGTGAAAATATCACAGGGAACGCCGTATAAATAATGACGCCATATCTTCAGGGCGTGAACAATCGCTGCCAACTCGAGATCATGAACTGGATAGTTCTTCTCATGCACCTTCAACTGTCTGGACACGTAGGCGATCACCCTTTCGTCCTGCATCAACACCGCTCTGAGGCCAATCCTCGAAGAATCACAATAGACAGTATAGGACCCTGAACCCATAGGTAATACCAACACTGGAGCTGAAATCAGGGTTGTCTTAAGCTTCTGAAAGCTCTCCTCACACTCCTCAGTCCACCTAAAAGGAGCACCTTTTTGAGTCAACCTGGTCCTCGGTACTGCAATGAATGAAAAACCCTCCACAAAACGGTGATAGTACCTAGCCAAACCAAGGAAACTGCGGATCTCCGTAGCGGATGACGGTCTAGGCCAACTCTGCACCGCCTCCGCCTTCTTCGGATCTACCTTGATCCCATCCCAAGACACTATGTGGCCCATGAATGCCACTGAGTCAAGCCAGAAATCACATTTAGAGAATTTAGCATACAATCTCTTCTCCCTCAAAGTCTGAATCAAAGTCCTCAAATGCTGCTCATGATCTTCCTGTGATCGGGAATACACCAAGATGTTGTCAATAAACACAATGATGAAGGAATCAAGATAAGGCCGGAACACACTGTGCATCAAATGCATAAAAGTTGCTGGGACATTGGTCAGCCCAAATGACATAACAAGAAACTCATAGTGGCCATATCTGGTCCTGAAGGCAGTCTTCGGGATATTCGACTCCCGAATCTTCAACTGATGATAGCCAGAACGCAAGTAAATCTTGGAGAATACCCTGGAACCCTGTAGCTAGTCGAATAAATAATCAATGCGAGGCAAAGGATACTTGTTCTTCGTGGTGACCTTGTTCAACTGCCGATAATCAATACACATACGCATAGAACCATCCTTTTTCTTCACAAATAATACTGGAGCACCCCAAGGTGATACACTGGGTTTGATGAAACCCTTATCAAGCAACTCCTGTAACTGCTCCTTCAACTCCTTCAACTCAGGAGGATCCATACGGTAAGGAGGGATAGAAATGGGCTGAGTGCCTGGCAACAAATCAATGTCGAAATCAATATCTCTTGCGGGCGGCATACCCGGAAGATCAGCTGGGAATACATTAGGAAAGTCCCTCACTACTGGAACTGAATCAACTGGAGGAGTATCAACACTGACATCTCTCACATAGGCCAAGTACGCATCACACCCATTCTCAACCATCCGTTGAGCCTTAAGAAATGAAATGACCCTGCGTGGAGTATACTCTAAGGTACCTCTCCACTCTAATCTCGAAAATTCTGGCATAGCCAGCGTCATGGTCTTAGCGTGACAATCAAGAATAGCATAATGAGGCGACAACTAGTCCATGCCCAAGATAACATCGAAATCTATCATGCTGAGTAATAACAAACCAGCCCTGGTCTCAAAACCACTAAGAGAAATCAAACACGACCGATATACGTGGTACACAACTAGAGAATCTCCCACATGAGTAGATACATAGATAGGGGAACTCAAATAATCCCGAGATATCCCCAAATGTGGAGCAAAATAAGAGGACACATATAAATACGTAAAGTCTGGATCAAATAAATATTGATGCATCCCTATGGCAGACAGGGACAATACCTGTGATGACTGATTCTGAAGCAACAGCCTCGGAACGGGATGGAAGGGCATAGTATCTGGCCTAGCATCCCCCTCTAGGGTGACCTTTACCGCCCCAACCCCCACCTCGAGCTGGCTGAGGAGGTGGAGTGGCAGGTGAGGCTGGAAGAATAGACGGAGGACCCAGCGGAGCATGTGGAGGCTGATAAGACTGTGGAAGTGCACCCCTCCTGGCCCTGGGGAAATCTCTAATCAAGTGACGAGTCCTACCACACTCAAAACAACCCCTCGGAGGACGCTGCGGCTGATACTGAATAGGAGATGGCCTGCTGGGCTGGCCGAAAATAGCACCTTGAACTGGAGGCATATTGGATATTGGCAGTGCATAATAGAACTCCTGAGGTCTAGGAGGAGCTGGAATACCACTGGCTGCTGGAAGGGCTGAATGAACAAGGCGACCCACAAAGCCCTCCGGGGTCTGATCAACCTGGCCCCTCTGATCAGGAGTGCAGGCTGCGGGAGTCTGTGCCCTTCCCCGGCCTGGGATGTAGCGGGAGATATCGTAAATAGTCCAGCCTTCACTAGAGTACTGAACATGCTCATGAACTAAGCGAAGGTCTCCTGCAAGGATGGACCAGCAATAGGGACCTCATGTGCCGGCTCTCCAGCTGGGGCTGCCATAGGCTCCTCTACCGCTGCTCTCGCTAGTGCTCGGGTTGCACCGTGCGGTCGTCCTATACCCCGGCCCCGGCCTCTGGCGGCTCTGGCAGGGGACTCGAGTGCCTGGTCGTCTGTCCTCCCAGTACGGGTCCTCACCATCTGTGGAAAAGAATAGAATAGAATTTTTAGAATTTTTTATGTCAATAACTCGCACGAATAGAATAGAATTTTAACGGTCGCACATCCTCCCGAAGATAGATACGGATGTCTCCGCATCGATCCGCGAGATACTAATAAACCGGCTTGTGACTTGTGACTCCTATGAACTAGACGCTCTAATACCAACTTGTCTCGACCCTATTTACCCACCGAAAGGCATCATGACGGCACCTAGTCTCTACGACTAGGTAAGCCTAATTGCGGAAAACACATATTAAATAGAAGCAATAAAATAAAGGTGGAGTAAGTGAGTCTACAATGAATCATCGGCACTTGGCGCGTACAAAATACAACTTTTTCCAAAACTCGAAATATCACTTTAGTCACAAGCTCTATCTCAAAATAGCTCTATCCAACGAGAGAGAATTTACATGAAAAAGAAATCTATCTAAATCTGGAGTGGAAGGTGACTCGAAGGACTATGCGGACGCGGCAGAATTACCTTTCGGTCTCCTAAAAGCTTCTGCTCGGACCCCTAGCCACGAAACTGAGCTTTGGTACCTGGATCTGCACACGAAAAACATGTGCAGGAAAGGGCATGAATAAACCACAAATTGGTACCCAGTAAGTGCCAAGCCTAACCCCACTCAAGTGGTGACGAGGTCAGGTTAAGGCTCTACTGGATTTTTTTATAGTAAAAACAGTTTAAAATTTGAACAGAGAGATATCATAAGCTGAGGATAATCAGTAGAAACAATGAGCTAAAAGGAAATAATAACAGGGAGCCCTCGGCTGAGCACAGCATATATCACAGTAACAAGTATGCAATGCAGTACAGGGGGAAAGCTCCCGGAATATCGTTCGTACTCCCAATTTAAATATGCAATGAAGTACAGTGGGAAAGCTCCCGGAATCTCGTCTGTAGTCCCAATTTAAATATGCTATGGAGTACAGGGGGAAAGTTCCCGGAATCTTGTCCGTAGTCCCAATTTAAATATGCAATGCAGTACAGGGGAAAGCTCCCAGAATCTCGTCGGTAGTCCCAATTTAAATATGCAATGCAGTACAAATACACGATCCAATTTTTATTTAAAACGGTTCAGGAAAAATCAAAGGCAAAAACATGGATAAAACTACCTAACATGGTACATATAGTAATAACTAGGGAAAATTCAAGTAAAACAGGCAGGAATGCTACTTCCTAATCTAAACTACATAGTCGATACAAGAATCAGTGAAATAGGAGTGAAATGATTTTAGTCGTGGAGGGAAAAATGGAGTTTTAGCAACAATGGCCCGTGTATGTACTCGTCACCTCCCGGACACGGCGCCCAATCAACATAAAATAGTATTAAAATATCCTAGGGGAAGTCCCCAACACAGAGTTAGGCAAGCCACTTACCTCGACAAAGCTACTCAACTCAAAACCACGCTCTTGCCACGAGTATCCGACTCTGAATGGCCTAAAACTATTCAATTTGATTGCATAATGTAAATATCACTTTAAGGAATCAAAATAGCTAATAAGTTCGAAGCTAATACGCGAAATTAGAAAAATCTCCCAAAAAGTCCCCTGGGCCCACGTCTCGGAATCGAGTGAAAGTTACAAATTTAGAACACCCATTCACTCACGAACTCACTCGAACAAGAATCATCGAAAACCGATGACAAAATCCTATTAAATTCTCGGATTTCTTAATTGGGGAAACTTCTTCCCATTTGCATGATTTTTCACCTAAATCCCTTAATTGCATGGAAGAAATGTCTATAGATTAATGATATACAAAGGAAATAGGGTTAGGAATTGTTACCTATGAATCTTTTCCTCAAAACTCACGCCAAATCGCCTACACCCGAGCTCCAAATTATTTTTAGAAGTTATGAACTTCAAGCCCTCGAATCTGATATAACTGCCCAACAATTTCTGCACCTGCGCCCCTTGGACCGCATCTATGGAAATTCCATCGCAAGTGCGAAAACCCACTAAAAGGCTTGGGGCCGCCAATGTGGTCAATTGGCTGCTTCTGCGGCTCCACACCTGCAGAATATCAACCGCACTTGCGAGTCTGGTTGACTTGACTAAGTCCGCACCTGTGAGCCCCTCTTCCGCACCTGCGGAAAATTCATAGCAGGTGCGAGACACCAGAACCAGAAATTGTGCAGCTGTTTTCCAAGTTCAAAAATCAACCGTTAAGCATCCGAAACATCCCCGAGGCCTCCGGGACCTCAACCAAACTTACCAACCACTCCTAATACCTTATCCAAACTTAGTCGAGCCTCCAAAACACATCACATAACACCAAAATCACCAATTATACATGGATTCAAGCCTAAGAACTTATGAAATTTCCAAAATCTACAACTGATGCCGAAACACATCAAAACTAGTATGAATGACCTCAAATTTTACACACAGGTCAAAAATGATACAACGGACCTACATCCACTCTCGGAATTCCATTCCGAGCCCGATATCAAAATTCCATCTATCAGCCGAAACCGCTGAAATTCTAACTTTCTCCAATTCAAGCCTAAATCTACTACAGACCTCGAAAGCACATTCCGGACACGCTCCTAACTCCGAAATCACCCATTGTAGCTAACGGAGTCAACGAAATCCCATTCCGGACCCTTCTTCCCACCGTTCCAACTACGATTCGATTTCTAAAGCTTAAACTCACATGTAAGGACTATGTGTCCAAGAACTCTCTGAATTTCACCACTCAATGTTCCAACAAGTCCCAAAAGCAGAAATAGACTTAGAGATAGCATTTATTAGGGGATCGGGGCGCTAATTCTCAAAATGACCTATCGGGTCATTACAGAAACGAATGAAAAAGGGTTGAACAACAAACAAAAGTAAAGATACTTGGAAAATTTACCGTTGTTTTGCCTTCATAGTCACAGTTCTGGGTGTCATGGTCTTCCCAAAATGAAAAGGGGACAATTGATATATGTATGGCTAGAACTGCACAAGTCCTAACCGCCAAGGAAGATCACACACTCGCTCCACTAATATTGGTGGATATCTATCGGGCATTAACGCGCTGTAAGTCGGGGAAACATTCTTTGAAGGTTGTAATATTCTTTTGCAGATGTGGTTGATTGAACACCTTCGCCATCATCCTAAATTTATGAACTACGGTCCAAGCAAGAGAAACTTCATTGAAAGCTATAAAGAAATAGTGAAAGATTACAACTCCCAGATGGGGCTGAATCTTGGATCGTCCACTTTAGAACTTTAAAAGAAAACCAGATTGACTGGACTCTAGGATGGCTCACGGTGAGGGAAGTTATACATATGCCAGCCACAAAGAATTATTTTCTATTAGTGGTCCTGAGAAGTGTTCAACCATATGCACCCCAAAGATCTTGAGGCAATTGGGAAGGTATCAAGTAGTACTTGAGGACGAAGACTTGAGTGTCCAAGCTATTGAGCTACATCCCGAAGCCTCCACTTCCAGAAGCTTTAATTCAACAAATCTGGAATGGGTGCCGATATTTAAAAGAAGACACTCAAGTACCTGATCTTGCCAAAGGCAAAGTAGATCCGGGCTTTGACACATGGTTCGAGAAAAGAAATTGCATTGATGAGGAGCCAGAGCCCAAGCCTGAAAGGCCCGCCAAAAGATATGTTCAATCTTTTGATGACAAAATCCAAGAACGGTTAGCTTGGGGAGAAAAAGAAAAGAAATATCAGGCACTATCCATGCCTTGGAGTAAAAATTGAGGAATCTCGCATTCGACAATGACTTATAGGCACAGGTAGTTAAAGGTGAAAAGAGATAATTAACCCGAGAGAACGAGGCGCTCCGAGCCCAACTCCGGAATATGAGAATAGCTGCTGAAACGCCTGTAAGAAGCGAGAGAGAAGAAAAGATCATTAGAAATTTAAGAATGAAGGTCCATGACTATGCAGCTGATTTGATAAAGACTGAAAGGGACTTGCTAGATGCTAAAACAAAACTGGCTAAGGGAGCAGAAGAACAGGCCCACCATTTGAGACAGAAATATGGAAAAGAAATAGCCATTCTAAAGGAAAAGTTATTTGCCCTTGGGAATGAAATGGTCCAGAAAACCAAAGATTTTAAGACAGAAAAAGAGCACTGCTACGCACTAATTTTCTAGTTAGAAGAAAGTGTGCAACAACTACAGGACCAAAATCACACAAGTTCACAAGTGTTGGAAGCCCGGGCACAGCAAATTGGGCGTCTGCTTCAAGAGAAAGGAGTCATCAGAACCAGGGTTAAGGAAATAACTGACTATGTCGTGATGAAATGTCACGAATGTGAAAACATGACTAAGTCCATGTTTTTCGCTTCTATGATGACCTTCGTCCACCAGGTGATGGATGATTTGGACCGTCTTCAAGAAGACATTGCACACTGGCCCCCACAAAGACCATCCAATGCCCCACGGGCTCAAAGAAGACCAGTAGAGGCCCTCATGTACTTTTGATTATTCAGTTTTTGAGTCTGTACTTTACTGCTTTCTAGAGTTGTAAATTGTTTTATCGTTTGTTTTGAGTCTGTACTGTTTCTTTTGTCAGTACTTTAATCCCCTGTAATGAAAAACCGAAAAAAAAGTTATCCTTATTAATGAAATGAAAAATGCACTTTGTTACTTTATATCTAGTTCTTGAACTACGTAATGATCTGATTCATGCGACGTCATGATACGTAGGCAATCCACTTAGGATTCGATCATAACTCTAAAGCAAGTAACGAAAAAAATAAAAGAGGGAGACAATAAAGCCGGGATGAAACACACAGCTTCGCAAAACATTTTATAAAAATGTTTAACTGTTTAGGTGCATTTTATCCCCCAATATGTGATTCCCTATGTGTTAAATTTTTTGAACTAACCGGTTTGTTGTGTGTGGCTTTAAAAGAACATGTTCTATTTTTAGGTGGTTGGTTTTGTGGTGGTAATCTGGCTCCACACCCTTATTTCACGAGATCTAAAGGAAATATCGCCATGGCCTCATAGAGTCACCTATCTATCATTGAGCCCGAAGATAGCCCTGCATCGGTTATCCCGCAGCCCGAGTCAGCAACTGCTGAGGAGAATAGAAGGCTAAGATGTTTCATGCTAGAAATGTGGGATGTATGGTCTAATGGCAGGGAGCCACCCAGTATTATCCCTGGTTTCCCCCATTGATCCCAAGGACAGAAGGAACTACCAATGTCCCTATCTCAGTACCCAATCCATTTATGCCATTTGGGCTCCCCACCATGTCAAGAAACTTCACTGAAATGCCTTCTGAGGTTCGCCCCTACGCATCATTTTCAGGAGTACCATTTGTTGTGTTCACAACACCGCTCGCCACTAGTACGGCACACCAACATTGCCTCGACAAATCTTCGAGCCATCAACCTTCGCTGTCCAAGTTCCCTAGTTCCAATTGGACACCGCTCGGGTCACCCCGAATTCCTATCCTCAGCACCCACAATTTGAGTCCCCCGTAGAACATGAGAGGGTCGTGAGGAATCCCAAGCATAAGGAGATAGAGGCTCGGGAGGTTTAGCAAGCCGGAACAAAAAAAGAAGAAGGAGCCATGATGGCTTCAAGCTTAAGAAACTCTCGGCGACCCCGGGTTTATTCTGATCCACGTTCCAGGGCGTTGTAGCATTATTACCCCCACCAGGATGCAACCTATGATATGGCCCCTCATCCTTATGCAGTAATGAACGCCCAACCATACACCCGGTCACAGCAACATTACTATCAAAACAGAGCTCCACCACCAAGAAAAAACTCTCCTCACCAAGCCCCGTATAATCCCCGTCCTCCACAGAATAACTACCAATATAACACTATCCCCGTGAACCACCCAGAAAAACTCACTTCACACCCATTAGTGAGTCATATTCCAGCCTCTTCCCAAAATTAGTCCAAATGGGCTTATTTCAGCATGTTCCTTCGAACAGACAGAACCTAGAATCTCCATCCTACAGGCCAGGTACCAGGTGCGCCTATCACTCTGGGGCGGAGGGGCATGACACCGAGGACTGTTGGACCCTTAAAAGAGAATTCGAGAAACTGATTGAACAGAAGAGGGTAGTGTTATGGGCCGAGGAAGTCCCCAATGTAACCAACAACCCGTTATCGGCCCACAACAACGGGCCAGTCATCGGGATGATTTGTGAAGATAAAGAATTCGACCCTGCAATGAAAGCCATTATTTCCATCGCTGATACAGGAAAGAAACCTAAAACAGTGGTGGAACAGGTCGGGAAGGAAAAGAAGACAAAGTCCACTCTCCAAAATGAAGAAAAAGTTGGGGAAGCAAAGACAGGGGCAACGCCTGCCAAAGAGGATATCCTCTATGTCCCAAGAGCTCCAAGAAATGGGAAGCTCATGTTAAGCCCTCCCAAAAGGTTGGAGAAAAGGAAAACCACATCAAGTTTTCCAAAAATGTATGTACCAAAGGGGACATACGCGGCACGGAGGCTAGTCATCCCACCCAGGCTGGATGAGCCTTTGACCATTAGTTGCAGGCCACAAATTCCCATAAGAGACACTATTGTCATCCCTTGGAACTACAACGAGACGTTGGTCACATATAAAGGGAAGGAAGTTATAGATGAAACAAATCAAGTTGGGAAGTATCATAACCCAGAAGAATTGAACAAAACCAAGAAGAAGCGTTTCCCCCTTAAAAATCCTGTTACTGCTGAAGAGACGGAGGAATTCTTCCGGAAGATGAAAACCACGGAGTATACTGTAATTGATGAACTCATAAAGGATCCCTCCCAGGTTTCACATTTGTCTCTACTAATGAGCTCAAATGAGCACCAAAAGGTGCTCCTAAAGACACTGAATGAGGCGCACGTTCCAATCAAGACCACGGTTGAACAGTTGGAAAGAATGGCAGAATGGTTCTTCGAGGTCAACCGAATCTCCTTCAGCCGAAATGACTTGCCTCCCAAAAGAGCTGCCCACAACAAGGCCTTACACTTAACAATAAAATGTGAGGGATATTATGTGAAAAGGATCATGCTGGACGGCGGGTCCAGAGTAGATTATTATCCTCTATCAACATTGCAAAGGATGGAGATTGGGACTGAAAGGATTAGGCCAAACAATGTTTGTGTGCGTGCTTTCGACGGTGTCAAGAGGGATACTATAGGGGAAATTGACTTAATCCTAACGATCGGCCCCGTAGATTTTGAAGTAACATTCCAAGTTCTGGACATGGACACTTCCAAAAACTTTCTATTAGGAAGACCTTGGATCCATGTTGCAGGAGCCGTGCCCTCTACTATCCATCAAATGGTCAAGTTCGAACATGAGAACCAAGAGATAGTTGTCCATGGAGAAGATGAACAGTCAATCTACAGGGACCCGTCAGTCCCATGTCTCGAGGCAAGAGAGTGAAGCGAGCACATCGTTTACTAAGCCTTTGAAATTGTGCTCGCCGACCAGTGCGAGGAAGGAACCCCATGTCCCCAACCTTGTTTATCAAGTGCATCAATCATGGTTTCCAGTGAAATGATCAACATGGATACAATCACGGGAAAGGGCTCGGGGTATCCTTGCATGGCATCATGGAACCCGTTACCTTTCCTGCCAACAAGAAATTCTTTGGCATAGGTTTCCAGGCTATTGATGCCGAAGAAAAATAGGCTGATAAGCGTAAGAAAGATGGGTGGGTTTTGCCTCAGCCAATCCCGCACCTCGCTAGATCGTTTGTTAAGCCAAGGTATATAGAAGAAGAAGAAGAATAAGAAGAAAAGGCCTTTACACCCGATGAAATTGAGGAGATCTATGGAGCAATGAGGCAAATTCTTTACGAAGCCCACATGGTTCAATCAGGCGAAGGTTCGAGCACCGCTGAAGTGCAATACATGGGTCCTGACGCTAAGCTACAAAATTGGGAGGCTCATCCAATCCCCGTCAGGCGGGAATCCCGGTATTTCGGTCTTGTCATCTTTTCTACATTCCGAGTTATTTCAGGGTGTAACTCGAATGATTTTAGTTTGTTGTCATTTAAATTTCAATGTAAACCCTCCTATCTTCAAATTCAATGAAATGAAATCAATATTTCATCGTTTGTGAATCTCATCCTATTATTCTTTCTGATTTTGCTATTTTTCTTATCTTTCTCTTTTCAGTTCTAATAATGCGGACTTAAATAACATGACATACTTTCGGCCTTCATGCCTAGATCCTAAAACGATATCCAACTATGAAATAATGAATCAAGAACTTGAATATGATGAGGAAGGGGCTTTTAGGGAAATAAATCAAGAATTGGAACAATTTGAGAATAAGACTAAGCCAAACCTAAATGAAACCAAGACAGTCAATCTGGGAAATTCATAAGAGATCAGGGAGACCATGATAAGCATTCACACTGATGAAAAAACTAGAGATGCATTGATCCAACTCTTGTTTGAATTTAAAGACGTGTCCACCTGGTCTTACGATGATATGCCAGGACTGAGTGTCGATCTAGTGGTAAACATGTTTCCAACTTACCCCGATTATCCACCCGTCCAACAAAAGCAAAGAAAATTCAAAACAGACATCAGCGACAAGATCAAAGAAGAGGTTTCCAAACAATTAGCGGCTGGTGTAATTTGAGTAGTCTGATACACCACATGATTGTCCAACATAGTCCTAGTACCAAAGAAAGACGGGAATATCCGGGTATGTGTCGACTATAGATATTTGAACAAAGCAATACCAAAGGACAACTTCCCGTTACCCAACATCCACATCCTTGTTGAGAGTTGTGCCAAACACGAGATACAATATTTTGTGGATTGTTATGTTGGATATCACCAAGTCCTGATGGATGAAGAAGATGCAGAAAACACAGCTTTCACCACACCATGGGGAACTTATTGTTACAGGGTCATGCCATTTGGTTTGAAAAACGCCGGGGCAACTTACATGAGAGCTATGACTTCCATCTTCCATGACATGATGCATCAAGAAATTGAGGTGTACGTTGATGACGTAATCATTAAATCCAGATTACAGGAAGGCCATGTTCGAGATTTGAGAAAGTTCTTTGAGCGTCTACGTAAGTATAACTTAAAATTAAACCCTGACAAATATGCATTTAGGGTTCCATCTGGGAAACTATTGGGGTTTATAGTCAGTCGAAGGGGTATTGAGTTAGATCCAACAAAGATAAAATCTATCCGAGATTTTCCCCCTCCGAAAACCAAGAAAGAGGTCATGAGCTTGCTGGGAAGGTTAAATTACATCAGCAGGTTCATCGCACAGCTTACGACCACATGTGAACCCATATTTAAGCTGCTAAATAAAGATGCGGCGATTAAATGGACGGACGAGTGTCAAGAAGCTTTTGACAAAATCAAAGAATATTTGTCAAATCCGCCAGTATTGGTCCCACCTGAGCCTGGAAGACCTTTGTTCTTGTACCTAACAGTCTTGGAGAATTCTTTTGGTTGTGTCCTCGGGCAACATGATGTGATCGGGAAGAAAGAGCAAGACATCTACTATATGAGCAAGAAATTTACTGGTTATGAAGCCAAATACACCCTGCTAGAAAGGACTTGTTGTGCCTTAATTTGGGTGGCTCAAAAGCTTAGGAATTATTTGTTGGCCTATACCACATATATCATAACTAGATTAGACCCTCTAAAATACATATTCCAAAAATCGATGCCCTTGGGAAGGCTAGAAAAGTGGCAAATCCTTCTCACAGAGTTCGACATTATCTATGTCACCCGCACGGCCATGAAAGCCCAAGATTTAGCCGATCATTTAGCTGAGAACCGGTTGATGATGAATACTAACCCCTAAGCACTTACTTCCCAAACGAGGAGATAAATTCAGTCGAAGTAATTTCATAGGACACTGAGACTTGGAAAATGTTTTTTGATGGAGCAGTAAATGCAAAAGGTGTTGGAATAGGGGAAATTTTGATTTTGCCCACTGGTCAGCATTATCCAACTACAGCCCGGCTTCGGTTCTTCTGTACAAATAATACTGCTGAATACGAAGCATGCATTATGGGCATGAACATGGAAATTGACATGGATATAGAAAAATTATTAATCAAGGGAGACTCTGATTTGATCATTCGGCTAGCACAAGGTGAATGGGAAACTTGAGATATCAAGATTATCCCATATAGACAACATGTGGAAGATCTTAGCAAACGGATTAGATCTGTTGAATTCAGGTATATTCCTCTATTCCACAATGAGCTAGCCGACGCACTAGCTACCTTAGCTGCAATGCTGCCATATCCGGGAAATGTCCATATTGACTCGTTGGATATTCAAATATGAGAAAGACATGGTTATTGCAACACGGTTGAAGTGGAACCCGATGTCCATCCATGGTATCATGATATTAGAAGATTCTTGAAAACAAAAAAATACTCGGAGCAGGCTAGTGGAGACCGTAAGAGAACCATTAGAAGGCTCGCCAACAATTTTTTCTTAAGCGGAGAAGTGTTATATAAGAGAACTCCATATTTGAATCTGTTAAGGTGTGTGGACGCCAAAGAAGCCGAAAATATCATGAACGAAGTCCATTCAGGAGTATGCCCCCATATGAACGGATATGTCCTTGGAAAGAAAATCCTGTGGGCAGGTTATTACTACTTGACCATAGAAAAAGATTGTTTCAGTTTTGTCCGGAAGTGCCATCAGTGTCAAATACACGGTGACCTGATTCATGCACCGTCCTCAAAGTTGCATACTATGTCATCACCTTGGCCATTTGTTGCTTGGGGTATGGATGGCATTGGGCCGATTGAGCCGAAAGCCTCAAATGGGCACAAATTCATCTTGGTTGCTATTGATTATTTCACAAAATGGGTCGAAGGGTTCACTTTCAAAGCCGTCAATAAGAAAGCAGAGGTGGACTTCGTACATTCCAACATTATCTGTCGTTTTGGTATTCCAAAAACTATCATTACCGACAATGTTGCAAACCTGAATAGTCATTTGATGAGGGAGGTGTGCGAACAATTTAAAATTACACACCGCAATTCCACCCCTTACCGACCCAAAGCCAATGGAAACCGTTGAAGCGGAAAATAAAAACATCAAGAAAATCCTCAGAAAAATGATCCAAAGTTCTAGGCAATGGCATGAGAAGCTTCCTTTTGCACTATTGGGATATCGCACAACCGTGCGCACATCAGTTGGGGCTACGCCTTATTTATTAGTTTATGGCACTGAAGCTGTAATACCTGCGGAGGTGGAAATTCCCTCTCTTAGGATCATTGTTGAAGCCGAAATCGAGGATGATGAATGGATCAAAACCCGCCTGGAACAGTTAACTATGATTGATGAAAAGCGGATGGCCGCAGTTTGTCATGGGAAGTTGTACCAACAAATAATGGCCCGCGCTTACAACAAGAAAGTGTAGCCTGGGACTTTGAAGTGGGGCAACTAGTTCTAAGACGTATTCTCCCGCATCATGAAGAAGCGAAAGGAAAGTTCGCCCCAAATTGGAAAGGTCCATACATTATAAGAAAAGTACTGCCAAAAGGGGCATTGTACTTAGGAGACATCGAAGGAAATGACCCCGAAATGGTTGTCAATGCAGATGCAGTCAAAAGGTACTATGTTTAACCCCTTTCGCGGTCATGACACTCTCAGATTGGAATGGCGGAGGCTTTCATTCTCTCTATCCAAACACTATCAACTTTTGTATACCCTGTGAGCCGTCTATTCTTCTTTCATCACCCTCCTTGGAACCAAAGTTATCACAAAAAAAATCTAAACAAAAAGAAAAATATTTACCTGAACTACGTTCGACTTGATTCTGAAAGGATACGTAGGCAACCTCTCTCTGGGGTTCAGTCACACCAAAATAAAAATCTGAAATCCCCCACCCCCACCCCCAAAGTGAAACTGGGACAGAAGTTATAATGGTTCGGCGATAGTTTCGCCTAAAAGGTTCCAAAGTTGTAATTCAAACCAAATTCTTTTTACCTAAAGCTTGTTCAAGTCCTTCAGATCAATCGGTAAAAATTCTCGAATTGGAAGATATGGATCTAATACAATCAAATGCTAGAAATAAAATGAGAGAGTCCTACCGGTGAAAACCCACACGGGCACCGTAGGGCGATGCTAAGCAGAGAAAACTGAAAATGAGAGTCTTGTTACTGAAAAATCACAAAGAGCACTATGAGGTGACGGTAATAAGAGAAATGAGAGAGGTTAGCCAGTGAAAACTCACAAAGGGCACTGCTGATTAAAAAAGAGGTTGATTGGTCACTAACATGGACACAGCCCGGGGCAAGGTTTCTCGTTTTTTATGCATAAGTTGTGATGAATTTTTGAGAGTCGGACGGTTTACACGGATCAGGCATCCAGTCCAAGAGGCATGTCAAGTTCGTTGAAGTCCGCATGTACTCCAGATAAGTCCGTCTTTCCTTTCCTCGAAAGGGATACCTCTTGTTTAATTCATTATTTGTTCCATGATTTATTTTCCTTTTAATCCCTCTCGGTCTAACTCTGTTCCGAAACTAAGGCTAAGAAAGGATGGAAATACTGGTTTACAGGGTTCTCATTTGATACGAGCTAGTATGCAAAAGGCACCCAGCCTCGTCAGGGGGAAACAAGTCGACTTCGACCGGCCATGGTGGATGATTCTTTGAAATTGAAAACTCTCGAAAGAAGGAAATCAAATTGAAGTGACTATAAGGGCGAAAATGAAGTTGAAAGGGTTGAGTCCCACGTGGATAATCATCTCGGCAAGGATTGAAAATCCAAGGTACCCCGAATGCTCTGAAATTAAATTTGGGAAAAAAAAGAAGCCAGAAACAAAAGGCCTACAAAGGCAAAATTAAGTCAAAAAGGTTAAGTAACTTATGATTAACCGTCCCGGTAAAGTCGTGGAAAAGTCGAGATCCCCAAGGTTAGAAATGAAACCAATCCCCAACGAGCAAACAAGCAATCGAGATCTTTGTCAAAAAGACAGGCCAAAATCAACTGACCAAGATGATCAAGGACACAAAGCCAACCACCATTTCAAACTGACAAAGTGTTCTTTGTTTGAAAAACAAATAGGAAACAGGTGCAACCCGAAAGCAACTTTGCAAAATCAGGGGAAACCAAAAAGAAATTGCGCATGGGCTAGAAACAGCTTTGCAAAAACAACTTCAAAAGGGAAGTCTCCTCCAAATTCTTTCCCGTATTCACTTATTATTTGAAAATAAAAGAAATGATGTTAAAATGATTCGAAACCACGATGGTATAGGGCCTCTAAATCCCTAGCTACATCCTTTCCAACATAGGGCCCCACTCCCTAGTTGATGCCAGCATAACCTGATGACTTTTCCAACATAGGTATTCCCTAATTGATGCCAGCATAACCTGATGAATTTTCAAACATAGGGTCTCCCATCCCTAGTTGATGCGAGCATAACCTGATGACTTTTCCAACGTAGGGTCTCATTCCCTAGTTGATGCCAGCATAACCTGATGCCAGCATAGCCTGATGACTTTTCCAACGTAGGGTCCCACTCCCTAGTTGATGCCAACATAACATGATGACTTTTCCAACATAGGGTCTCACTCCCTAGTTGATGTCAGCATAACCTGATGACTTTTCAAACATAGGGTCTCCCCTCCCTAGTTTATGCTAGCATAACCTAATGCCAGCATAACCTGATGACTTTTCCAATGTAGGGTCCCACTCCCTAGTTGATGCCAGCATAACCTGAAGAATTTTCCAACATAGGGTCTTACTCCCTGGTTGATGCCAGCATAAACTGATGACTTTTCCAACATAGGATCTCACTCTCTAGTTGATGCCAGCATAACCTGATGACTTTTCCAACATAGGGCCCCACTCCCTATTTGATGCCAGCATAACCTGATGACTTTTCCAACATAGGGTCCCACTCCCTAGTTGATGCCAGCATAACCTGATGACTTTTCCAACATAGGGTCCCACTCCCTAGTTGATGCCAGCATAACCTGATGACTTTTCCAACATAGGATCCCACTCCCTAGTTGATACCAGCATAACCTGATGACTTTTCCAACATAGGGTCCCAATCCCTAGTTGATGCCAGCATAACCTGATGACTTTTCCAACATAGGGTCCCGCTCCCTAGTTGATGCCAGCATAACCTGATGACTTTTCCAACATAGGGTCCCACTCCCTAGTTGATGCCAGCATAACCTGATGACTTTTCCAATATAGGGTCTCCACTCCCTAGTTTATGCCAGCATAGGCTCCCATTCCCTACTTGATACTAGCATAACCTGGTGGTTTTCCCATCATAAGGTGTCCAATCCCTAGTTGATTTTACTTTTAGACATAGGGTCTCCACTCCCTAGTCTACATTTACTCTGGGTACACCACTCCCGCTCATTTATCGCTTTCAATAATGAAGTAGTATAGAATTTTGTTACAATAACTCACGAATATTCCTAGTGAAAAACTGGGGCAGAAAATTTCGTTCGTTTGTTTTTCATTTTTGAGCAGATTATACCTTAAGGCACTGGATTCGAGATGACCAAAAGAAGAAGTTCCAATGCAGAATAAAATAAAAGAAGAAAAGAGAAAGTTGAACCCAAAGCACAGAAGTGGAGACGATGTGGACTGCTCAGGACAAGATTGAAGTCATCAGTTCTATATGTCCCACCTTGATCCAAAAGACGAGAAGATTGAACCAGCACCTGCGGCTAATGTTGACACCTAATTTTTCCTATAATATTTTTTAAAGTGCATATATACCTTCAAAACTATGCATTGGCATCAATTGATATTTTTCCGTAATTTCTACGTTTCTTCTAAGGATTTTTATTAATTTATCCCAGTATTTTTATTATATAAATAATTACTAATTGCATCACAAATGACTTTATAAAAATTTGATAGCTTAGTCTTTCTATTTATGTTTATATTAAGCTTAAATTATTTTTAAAATAGCCACATTTACATTTCTTGGGTTATAATTGCAATAACTTTGCAACTATAGCCCGTGCATGCATTATTACATTATTTTACCAGAAAGTAGCATGTTGCATTTTTAAAAATATTGAGTAATTATTTAAACATTTCTATGCATGAAAATTATTTTGTAATCTGTTAATTATGTTATAAATTATTATTTTTTATCAATTATTGGGGTATTTAACAAATAGCCCTTTTTATATCGGACCTAACCCCTTCTAATACCAGCCCAAACCCCTTTTAATATTAACCCAAATCCTTTATAATATCATCCAAAAACCCTTAAGCCCAATCTGCACCTACCCGACCCAATAACCCCTTTAATCGTGCTTGTTGATCTTTTAGATCAACAGTCCACGATTAAACTTGCCTTATTAATCCCCAACCAACCCTAACCCCTCCCATTCTTCTCATTGCTCCATCACTCGCTTCCCTAATCTCTCCAGTTCTCTCTCGACCTACCCTAACCCTAATCACCGTCACCGGGGAGAAGCTCCCTTCTATGGTGTTTCCGTGCATTCTCCGACCACCACCGATCTCCTATACTCCCTGGATATTTGATTTCATGAGCCCTTAGAAGAATCTCGTGGAGATTAAACCAGATTCTTTCCTGAAAAATATTTACCGTCTTGTCTCATGCCATTTTTTTTTGTGAGTATGGATTTCCTCTTGTTTTTAGTACGAATCCATGGGTTTTTGACCGATTCTCTTCATCTCTACTATTTTCTGAAAACCCTAGTTTTACTACTATTCGAATCTTCTCAGATCTTTATAGATCTGAAGTGATTCGAGTATTATTTGGTGTTTTCTTTAGAAATCTCTTTTTTAATTAAACTTCTTCGATTTTTAGTCACTCTTTCTGAAACTAGGGTTCTTCCCAGACTTTCTTCAAAGGTTTTTACTTTCAAGTGGTTAATCTATTCATCTCTTTACGTGTTTGGTTAATCTTCGTATGTATGCTCGAACCCTAAATGTTTCTGTGTGTTATACTTATTTATTCAATTTTGTTTCGATATTGTGCTTATCTCTGTGAACCAATCCTACTAACTTATTCTATTTAGGAACTTAAACGATTTTCCCTGTTAAAATCAGTATTTTGTGGGATTTTTACTTGATTGACTTATGTTAAGGATCTGAACGACTTTCCTTCTTGTTAAAATCAGAACCCTTTGCGATTCTTACTTGGATGATTTCTACTTAAGGATTCAAATAATTCTTTCCTATGAAATCAGTACTCTTTGAAGATTTTTACTGATTGTTTCCTATTAATGGCCCTGTTAAAATCAGTGTGCTGTGATTTTTCTGGTTTCCTTATTTGTGACATGTTTCCCTATTTTTACTTGCCTTAATTAGCTATCAATACAGTTTGGGACTTGACCGTTTCCTTATATGGTATGATTTTGATATATTACCTTAATTGAACCCAATTATGACTGTTAATTAACTATCCCCCAATTAAAGGGGTCTTTTCGGACTCCCTATATGAATTGGTTCCGTGATTAGTTGACTGATTCTAATTTATTGAACCTTGATTTCTTTTACCTTATTTATTTTACTCCCTAAGTTCTATATAGACACTCTCATTCTGCCTCTTAAAGGGACGAATGGTAGTTCAAACACAGACACACAAAAAACTTTCTCTCATCTCTCTCTTTCTGCTACTTGAGTTCATCGCTTGTCTAGCCAGCTGAAAGTCAAGGCTAGACTGTTGAATCCTGCCTACTTTACCTTTTACTTTTTCTTCCTTAACTGGTATGTTTCTATCTCTAATTTCATTATGAAGTTCAAACCTATATGATTATCTGTTGCTCCATGATCTATGTCTCTTCTGCACTAGTTCAATCTCTTATGTACTCAATGCTACATTGTTTCTTGTTTACTGCTTTGATCATGCATGTTTAAGTTCATTCTTCCATGTCTATTGCTTTAATCAGCATGCTATTCCTGTTTAAGTTTCCAGTCTGTTTATTTCTTTAAACCAATATGTCTACTTTTATGTTTAGTGCTCTAATCTCTTATGTCCACTAACTTCAATTGGCATGACTAATTCTTTGTAATTAGACCCATGTCCTCAGCATGACTATCCCTACACTTAGTCTATGTGCTTTACTATCTATTACTACTTTAGCATCAAGTATGGCTTTCCTGTTAAGACTCTAAATCAGTAGTCTATGTTCTAATGAATGCTATAAATTTGGTTGCTGAATGTCAATTGACCCTTGTTTGTCCTTGTTGCTCAATGTTCTCTCTTGTTTTTTGTGTTTCTGATTCCTGTGTTCCCAACCCCTCATCCCTATCTGTAAAATTGCATGTCCTCACCTAGAGTTAATTAACAAACTAAGTTTGAATCTGGGTGGTATTAAGCTTTGTGACTTTGATGTTGTTAACCTTTCTTTCTTCAGAATGTTTTCAAAAAAACATTTTACTCTTAATATGTTTTCCCAAATTGTGTCCATTCCTAAAGTAATTTTTCATTCCTAAATGTTTTACTCCTATACTGCTTTCCCAAAGTTATTCCAATTATGTCAAGCACTCTCACTTCTACTCTTAGATTACTTAAGTTCTGTCACTCCAGTGTGTATACTGCCTAGGAATCCATGAAATTCCTCCGAACTCTGGCACACTGGGACTGGCCTTTTCCACACTGCACATAATCACTTCCCTACTCAAAGTGTCACGACCCAAAATACTAACTCAGGTCGTGATGGCGCCCAACACCGGGGTTAGGCAAGCCCACACTTAAATTTCTAAGGATTTCTCCCATGCTTGGTTAAACATCCCAATACGTGCTAAGTTTTTAAAATTCAAACATTAATTGAAAAAGATAGCAAGCCATTTTTACCAAAAGCAGTCAAAAAGAGGAATGAGCCAATATATATATATATATAGACCCGTAAACCAAAATAACAATTGCGTGTGTGCCAGGAACAAGTGTCACAAGTCCTACGGGCATACTAACAGAATATACAAAACATAATATACAATCCCACTGTCTTAAAGAAATAGACGGGAAATAAGCAAAAAATAACTCCATGGTGCTGCCGAGGATCATCAGGAGAAGCAGATCACCGTGAAGTCGGGTCCAATTAAGATCAGAATCGAGCTCCGGTCTGATAAACAGATGCACCAGCCTCAGAACCCGTACTATTAAGTACAGAAGTGCAGCATGAGTACATAAACAAATATGTACCCAGTGAGTATCCCGCCTAACCTCGAAGAGGTAGTGATGAGAGGTCGACTTGACACTCACTAAGGTCCAACAAAATGATTAGCAAGATACAATATCAGTAACGGACATAAAAGGATGATAAAAGCTNAATGTAAATTGCGAAGCGGTCACATGCACACACAATCCACACATTTATTATTTATCAATTACTTTTCGTGAAAAATTCCTTAAAATTACTTAAATTCCATTATCTCAGGGAAACAAGCCGCATGTAACATTAATTCACTAAGCATATAATTCATTTCAAGGAAAACATAAAACATGGTGTAAGCCTAAATACCCGGACATAACATTAATAGCCGCTACGTACAGACTCTCGTCACTTTGTACGTATGTAGCCCCCACAGTTATCACATATAGCATTTAAATCACTTAGGGGGACAGTTCCCCCTTACACGGTTAGAAAGGAGACTCACCTCGTGCAGAATATACTCCCCGGACCAAGAACGCGCCCGAAACTCCGAACTCTACACCCGAGGACTCGAAACTAGCCAAATGTTATACAAATACATTAATTTCTGCTCAAAGTGTGGAAATTCTACTACTCCTTTAGTAAATTCACCATTCTTCAAGAAATTCTAAAATCCAACCCCGGGCCCGCATGCTCGGATTCCAAAAATTCTCGAAGGAAACACTCACCCATAGCTAAGGATCATTAATATACGATTTTTACTTGATTTCATAGCTAATTCACGGATAAATTCTCAAATTATCGAAAGCACTAGGTTACTACCCAATTCATGATTTTTCACTAATTAGGTGATTAAACTCAACTAGGAATTCATGCGTTAACAAGTCTTGAGATGAAATTTACTTACCTTCTAGGGGTTGGGTCGTGGAGCCTTCTTCCCAAGCTCTCAAAGTGTTTAATGGTAGAAAGAGTGAAGAAAACAATGAGGAATCCCGTATTTAAGAAACATACTATCTGACAGTGTTTCCACACCTGCGGTCTCGCACCTGCATGCAAAGGCTCGCACCTGCGGAAATGAGTGTGGGAGCCTGGGCCCGCACCTGCAGAGTGGAGACTGCACCTGCGGCTCCGCTCCTGTGGAACTTTGTCCGCACCTGCGAGAAATGGCCTGCCTACTGGGGGCCACACCTGCGAGGCTGGGACCGCAGGAGCGGTCCCACACCTGCGACTAGGTAACCGCACCTACGGTCAACACCAGAGCAGGTGCACCTGCAGCTATTTCAGCTGGTTTTTGGTCTCGTGTGGTGTCCGAGAGGCAGCTGAGCCTACCCGAGCCCCTGTCCAAATATACCAACAAGTTCCAAATCATAATACAGACTCGCTCGAGCCTTCGAAACATCCAAAACAACACTAAAACTCAAAATCACACCCCAAAACCCCTAGAACCAAACTTAGGAACTTTAAGTTTTCTTGACTTCGCTAACAACGCGCCGAACCGACCTATACTACTCGGAATGACACCAAATTTTGTAGGCAAGTCATAAATGACATAACGGAACTATTCCCGATCTCGAAATTCCATTCGGACCTCGATAATATAAAAATGCGTCCCAAACCATAATAGGACTTAAGGAACTTCTTATTTCAATATTGGGTGCCGAAATGCTCCCGGGTCATCAGAAACCCATTCCGAACATACGCTCAGGTCCGAAATCATCATACGAAGGTACCAAAATCGACGAAACTCAATTCTGAGGTCGTTTATCCAGAATGTTGACCGAAGTCAAACTTGGCCTTAAAGGCCAACCTTAAGGAACCAAGTGTTCCAATATTGCTCTAAACACTTCTGAATCCCGGACCACCCGCCCCCGCAAGTCATAAATCACAATAAGCCGCTATGGGAAGTTTTATTTAGGGGAACGGGATCCGATAACGTGAAACGACCGATCGGGTCGTTACATTCTCCACCTCTTAAGCAAAAGTTCATCCTCGAACGGGTCTAGAATCATACCTGAAGTGCTGAATAAGTGTGGATATCTGCTCTGCATGTCCTCCTCAAACTCCCAGTTTGCCTCCTCGACTGGTTGGCCCTTCCACTGGACCCTTACGGCATAAACTATCTTGGACCTCAACTGGCGGTCCTGTCTATCTATAATAGGAATTGGCTCCTCCTCGTAGCCCAAACTCTCATCCAACTGAATAGTGCTGAAATCAACCACGTGAGAGATGTCGGCGTGGTACCTCCGGAGCATGGATACATGAAAAAATGGATGAACTCGTGATAAACTGGGAGGCGAGGCCAGATCATAAGCAACCTCCCCAACTCGCCTCAACACCTCGAAGGGACCTATAAACCTCGGGCCCAGCTTGCCCTTCTTCCCAAATCTCATAATACCCTTCATAGGCGAGACTTTCAACAGGACCCTATATCCCTCCATAAATGATACATCACGCGCCCTCTGATCC
Organism: Nicotiana knightiana; assembly: GCA_005239525.1. Lineage (NCBI taxonomy): Eukaryota > Viridiplantae > Streptophyta > Magnoliopsida > Solanales > Solanaceae > Nicotiana > Nicotiana knightiana. Next base: position 81 of record ML380931.1, on the reverse strand, counting down.
GCGTAAATCTTCTGTCTTGATTGTGTTGTGCGGAGCCTCTCCTGAATCAACTTCACTTTCTCCAAAGCATCCCTCACCAGG